>JAQGBY010000901.1:0-35179 GCA_034698785.1 Mycogona germanica
AAGGTGTCGGCCGGAATCGAAACCGCGATCACGGGCTTTTGAGGCGAACGCGCTACCTCTCCGCCACCGACACCTCTTGACCAAAAATTCTTAAGTTCTAAAACTTAGCATCAACACCGTTCCTAAATCTTTCTAAAAAGAAAAGCATCATTACGAGCCTATATTACTTGTATCATTTGTAATTGTAATATGATTTGTGAAAATTGTCCACTGTATGATTTTCTCACGATATCTCAATATTATTTCTTTTTTGAGATTACAATGCAGGGTAAAATTAAAATTACCAAAAATGTTGCAGTCGATGCCAAAACTGATCGTGACGCGAGCTTTAGGGAGAAACATTGAATTTTGTTATAATTTTTTCAGACTTATCGTAAGGCGACGTGTGACAGAACCTAAACATCCCGTCACTAGTGACCACCGCCATTTCTGCGGACAACCTATGTGAGCACAATCAAAAGAAGGTCTCTTCGACCTTGAGAGGGGATCCTGTCCTCACAGAGTGACCGCAGCCGATCAAAGCGCACCGTCACTTCTTAAAGACAAAAGGAAACTATAAGCGTAACTATAGCCCATAATCGTCTCAACAAGACTCCCATCAGGCTTTTCGATTCAAAAGGGTCATTTTTGGTATCCACCTTTAACCACAACTTTACGAAATGTTTCAAATGTTCGCCGCTCCATCCCGCGGAAAAACTCTTCTTTTCCCACGATATCTCAACGTTATTTCTTATCGACATGCGCTGACCCATTGAGAGAAGTTTAACAGATGCATTCCAATGTTGAGACATCAGTACATTGATCAAACACAAAAAATCAAAAAATGAAAAGCATTCAACGTCAAACAAAAACATGTTTCAACGACAAATTTAGAAGATGTTTCTCGATTTGAGAAAAAAAATTAATTCCATGGTTCAGTAAAACCAATTGCAGTTAGATTTTATCAGATGCAACCTCTCAACCATTTTAGAATATTAATCGAGGAACATGAACGAATTCGGGACAGACCGAACGAAAGAGACGAACACGACTCATCTGTTTATATTAATACTCTTTTACTATTATTTTTAATTGAACTGGTAATTGCAATATCCAGGGATCCGGTGTTCGAGTCCCGGTCTGTTCGAGGCTCTGTATTTTTCGCAATTACCAGTTCAATTAAACATAATAGTAAAATATTATTAATATAAACAGATGAGTCGTGTTCGTCTCTTTCGTTCGGTCTGTCCCGAAGTTCATGTTTCTCGATTGAAATTCATACAGACGTTCTAACAAAATGCTATCTAATTTTAGAATAGCCAATTAAAATTTACCAAATGTCTCGTTCGTTCCAACGTTACAATTTCAACTCAATAGATATTTTACCGAAACATAAGTCCTATTAATATATACCTGACCAGGTTGGTTGGATCACATGCCAGAGTTATTTGCAATGCTGCAGAAACTAACCATATTGTTTTATCGCTGACCATATAAACAATTTTCCCAAGCGTTAACCGTTCGTTCACACAGTCATATACACATAACTGATACGTACCAGTGCAATGGCCGTTAATTATTTTACCCCCTGAAGCAGAGAAAATATTTAGTGTTTTAGGAGGAGAGGGTCCCAACCAGCCGTACCAGCACGCATCTTCTCATTGGGTCAGGGGGGAATAAAATATGACCCCTCGGGGATATACGAATGTGTTTAAGGCAAAGGGCGGCCGGTGTCTCAACCAGCGCATACCGGCCGTTGGAGTTGGTCTCTTTCTAAAGAGCGAATATTTTACGATCAGGTATTTAACACCGATTAAGATACCCTCTATAAAACATTAATCCGTTTAGGAATTGAATAAAACTTTATAGGGGGCTTCTCTCCAAGCAAACCTGGTTCCCATGTTTTCTGTGGGAATATCTGAACACTGTAGTGGCGTGTGAAATTAAACTACAAAGACCTCTTCTTAAATATATTAATTAAATTACGGCTAGAAAGTACTGATTTGAAAAATAACCTTGTAGCAGGTTGTGAATTTTAATTCACTTACAGGAAAACTCCATTTCATACAATGTAACCTTTTCATCAAAATTGGTGATTCTCCTCTAACCGAATACGAAGACAAACAACTGGTTTTCTGACATTTACTTCACTATCTCAGAACAATTCGGAGAAGTGTAATGGAAAAAGCAGAGTCGATAAAATACGTTATCCTGCAATTTTGTCAGAATGACTCGTGGACATTACGATATTCTCAGATTTATGGAATGCTGGATCCTATTCCATCGTATAACTGAAGCAGTTTTCAAATTGTCATTTCATGTAAAACAGTTGGCGCATCTGAAAGCGCCCCCTGGGGTGGCTTCAGGGCGGAAAGGCTGGTGGACCTCCTTTACAAATAGCTAAAGATTGGGCGCCGCGAAAATTCATCATCGCCGCTCTTTATTCGCGTGCGAGCCGAAACCGAACCGAAGATGACGTCGACGCGCGCCTACGCGGCTACCACCAATCAGCGCGCGAGGCGCTGATGACGACAACAAGTGACGTTGTCCCACCAGCGCCATCTCTCCTGTCCGACGCGAGCCTAGCTTCCAAGTTCTGGCACGAAAGCAGCAGCGCCCGCTGGACACTACTACTACTACATGGACAAATGGTCCCCACCACCAACGAGCTCGTTAATGGTTTTGTGGGGTAACCCTCCTTGTTTCTGGAGTGACCGTGCCGAAAAACCTACAACACTGTTCCTATCACGGATCAGCGCTACGCGAGAGAGAGGTAGTTAAACCTGGTTGAACATTCCCGCTGCTGCTCCTCCTCCCTTTAGCCTTCTCTCCAAAATTTTGACGAGGCGCGCACAAGTCACAACTACGAACAACGTGCTTCACGACAGTTGCACTTGGAAGAGCGCGTGCCAACTTCTGACAAGCCGTAATTCTTTTTCCAATAGCTGTCCACGCGTGTACATGCGACTCGAGATCAACATCGCCATTATCTTTTTATACTTGATTTCAAAAGTGATCACCTATCAATCGGTGCGAATTTGTACGCAGTAACTAGGAAGCGAATTTCCAACGTGTTTGATTTGATCCACGTCGTGCCAATTAAGTAGACCAGGATCCAGAAAAACTTAATACTTCTTCGTAGTGACAAAGTAGAAATTTCCGTAAAGTGAAGTGTGTTTTTTGAGGTTTCTTTTCGAGACGACAATTCTGACCAGTCCGGTTGTGGTCAGCAATCGCGAGGGACACGACACCATGCAATCCTACCGGCCGCCACCACCACCCATGGATAACGGTTCGCTGACCGACGATGGATCCAGCCCCGAGCTGAACCCGAGCGGAGGTCACCACCACCTCATCGAGGACCACCACCACCATCATCACGGACATCACGCCAAATTCCGAGAACTGACCGGCGGCGGTGCGCCGAGTCCGCCCTCGCATCATCCCAACCATCCCGGCGGTCAACACCACCATCACCACCACCCACACATGCACCATCACCCGGCCGCAGCCCTGGGACTATTCGGCCACCAGCAGAATGGCGGTGGCACTAACCTGGGCAAGTCGAACAATTCCAATACGTCGTCGCAATTGCACCTGATCAGTCAGCAGCAGCAGATGAACGGTCGCTCCGTCAAATCGTCGGCGCTGCATGGACTCAGCGGCGGGGATGACTCCATGTCCGGCTGCCGGAAGCCACCACGCAGTCCGCCCTCTCCAGCGACTTCGTTGGACAAGTCGCTGTCAGACATGGAGGGTCAGTCGCCGTCGGATAAGGACAAGATGTCCAAAGGAGGTAAATATCAATAATGAATATATTTTGTACATTCATTGATGTAACTAGATGTAGTCAATATTTCGTGTCTTCAAAGAGCGCAACAGAATTGAAAATCCTGTATATCTTTGATATGGGAGAGAATGTGAATTTAAGTGCTCGCAAATAATGATTTTTTTTAAATATGGTTGTCGTTCGGTAAAATTTTAGGCAAGAGATAACGTTAAACGTTATTTTAATTATTCAATTCGCATTAAATTCAATCTCTTATCGAATCGAACCCGTGACCGCCGAACCACAGTCCGTCGCTTGATAAATTTGTTCGGCACACATTCAGAAATGGTCCCTGCGAGAGAATAATATTTAATCACCGAGATTCTAAAAGCCCCAACCCACGAAATTTGTGAAATGTTGGTCCCACACGAAACTTTCCGCTGCCCCTTTACCGGTGATAGCGCTTCTCAACATCGAACTGCTTTCGGTCCCAACATGATTCGAATACGTTTGTATTTTTGTAAAGCGTTCAACATTTTTGATGATATGTTGTCTGATATGCTGTCTGCTCAACATCTGTACAAATACCATATAATCAGAAATCTTAATTTTTATTTTGAAAATTAATCTTGCCAAATACTAATTCGGAAATACCAATCACCATAGTAAATCGTAAATCGCAGATATCGGTTAACAGGGATCACATTCCTTTACTATATAATATCATAAAAAACTACATCTCGTAAAACCGACGAATGGTCAAAATAAAACAACTATTATTCCATTAAATGAGAGTTGCCATATTTTAGTACCACAAACAATAAATATGAATACATGGTGAATATGAATCATCACGATTTCACGGCCACTTCACAAATGAGTGCATCTTTCAAATTCCAAGAACTGGACATGTTTTAAGAAAAAAAATCTCTTAAGCTTCACCACCAGGCGTCGATTCATCGTCTTGCAATTTCTCGAGGGGAGCATGACGTGATTTTAACCAACGACACACTGTTCCTGCCGCCGCTATATCAAAGAAATGTACGCATAGACTGAACATCACCTTGCAAGTAACCCATAACACAAATCTAGAAAGTCAGATCACGAATAATTTTAATATTTAATAAACAAGCCAACGCGAGTGTAATTTTGTTCTCAGCAATCAGCAATATCGTTCATCAAATGGACCAATATTATCTGATCAATGAATTCATATTCATGAACACAATCTCCTCAGGTTTCTAGTCTATAAACCAGAGCTTGTTGTCCTCACTGCCGCCGACGGTCCGAGAAACAGCGCCTCGGAACAGAGTGGGCGATGGGTAGTGGGATGGTAAGGGGGCGGTCGAAGGCGGATAACGCGCGGCGCCACGTGACACTTCTCTTCCCCCCCCTTCCTTGTCCTCGTTCTCTAAACTACCCCTAATAACCGACTGATCCGTTTGTCCTCCAGTCGAAAAAAAAAACCATGCGCACATAACTAAATATCTCTTTTGTTTTTAAAAACAAACTCCTATCTCGTTACACAAGTGGCTGGCATCATTAGGGGTGGGTGTTGGGCATTGCGCGGGTGTGGGGGTAGGGTGAAACGAGGGGAGGATACCGTGTTGCGATGGGGGATATATAGGGTGAACGGAAACCGTCGGCGAGCATGTCGCCATGCAGGCAGCACGCTCGTGTGATGGGTTAGTGGTGACTGCTGGGGTGTGTCTCGGTCATGGGTCACTCTATAGTGTGCCGCCCTCCAAGTTAGGCGAACAGGGTCGGTCAACCTAAGGTATAAATCAGGGCCACACCGCGCACGTCCTTTTATTTGTTGCACACGACCAGCAAATGAAAAGATGGAGATGGGGTTTTTCGTAGGGGACGCGCACTGTGACCAGTCCCCCCTAAATAATAATGGGCGAAGACGATAAGGCAGAAACGGGACAATATGAAGGACGTGAGGGGTGGCTTGTTTCAGAAAGATGTCTTTTTTGACGCGCTAAAAATAGTCGTGGCCACTTGACATCGGCCTATAATGCGTCCACTCACGACCCCCAGTGCTAAAAGGTCTTCGGCGCGCGTGTTTACTGGGGGAGAACTGGGCGTGATTATTGACCATTATTATTGCGGGGCAGTCGTGAGCATGACCCCATAACCGAGCGCGTAACAAGGACAAGACATGGAACACCGGACCAACGCATGCTGCAATATCTTGTAGACTGAATTCAAGTGATTCAAACCCGTGTGAATAAGCATAAGGCGACGCATGATATATTATCAAACGTAGACTGTGAATAACCACTATTCAAAAAAAGTGTTCTATGTTTAGATAGCCAAACGTGGGGTTTCTTCCACGAAACCACGCTCACATGTTTGTGCTGCTGCTGCTGCTGCTTGTATAAATTCGAGATTACTTATACGGCGTTGGTCGACTCGTTTAAGGGGCGCAGAGGAACTCACTTTACTGCTAGCTCCACTCTTTTTAAGTTTCTACCACGAAAAATGCAACTGCAAAGCATCACCACTTGACCTTTATTTTTTGACTTTTGCCGCTTTTAAAGAGCTTTTCTGGAAAAATGGAAGAATAAAGCTGAGAAGTTTAACCTAGAATTCAAGATTTAACGTAGCGTAGAATTGCTGGTAACTTAGAAAATCGTGATTTTCATAAAAAAACCCGAGGAAATGAGATCATATTTGAAAATACGGTTTGGAGCAACAGCGATTGCAACAAATGCAGAATGCTTATATCATTACTAGTTATTGTATTCTTGCGTTAAAACGCCCTTATTACAAGTTACATCAACTGATATTTTCAAAGCGCAGGATCCAATTTTCCAGAGAAACCCCTACCTGAAATTTCGCAATTAATTGGAAACAGTTGACCATTTATGACGTTCTGAATTGTCAACCATTACATTTGCACTACTATCATTAATATTTTTTAATTCAAATTATATTTTTTAATAGCTACACGTAGATCCTTATATAACAAAACGTAGAACCACTTGAGTTTTAAAACCCCTCACTTGGCCTATTTCGTGGAGTTTCAAAAAATTGAGGGGGGGAGGAACAAGGAGTACGTGATCCAGGACCAAGCCCCAGCACTAACGCTATCTAAAAAGCATATTAGAGGAGGCCGACAAGGAAGATGGGGCTAAGGGTAGAGAGTGGGGTGGTGGAAAAACTTGAGAACCTATAAAATACTAATAATTCTTGCATCGATTTCCAAGAAATCGACCGTCATTAAATGCCACTCTGTTCGCCGTTCGCGCAATGTTTATGCCACACACAACTGATAATTCGGGGACGGGCGGACGGACGCCTTTTGGCGCGATAAAAAGAATGATGGCGCGACGACCATCTCTTTTTCCTGACGCATTGAGGAACTCAGATTATCCATGTTCTGGATCTGCCTCGGGCGGCGGGATGGGTGGGGGATGTCAGTGGTGACCACACATTTGTTACTAGTTTTAAAAAGTGAAATAGTTTTTGAATAGAAAGAGAAAACAAGATTGTATAGAATGCAGAGGTGCATCTCGTTTAGCGTAATGAATGTGTACTCTGCCGCAGATCAACAGTGAGAATTGGTTTGAATTTACGTGATATCTCAATGGTTCCTTGGTGAAATATGTCTTGTGATTGATCAGACATTTTTCATCGTTGTTTATAAATATGAAGACTATCATCGTATTTTGGTTGAAAAGCATTTCATCACAATCGTTTATAATAATAAGATAATAATCTTAGTGAATGCTACTCCGATGTTCACATTTCTGCATTCGCATCTCAACTAAAAATGCTTTTTAGTGGTGTTTCATCGGCTCCACTTTAGTTACGCGTATGCAAGTTGATATTTGAAAAATAGGAACAGCCGTTTATTTTCGGTCAGACACGAAGCGATGAGATGCGCGAGCCACAGTTAGTCCACCTCTGAATAAGACGACCTTGTTCACCAAACATTAAAATAAAAAATTATGGCATAAACATGAGCGTTGGCTTCGAAGTGCTGATCTGTAGTAGTGCTACAAGGGGATGAGGGCTCTATTGGCAGTTACGTAATCTGACTACCAATGTTAAACAGAAACGACAAATAGAAAGTGGACGTTTCGTTTTTTTTTTGCTGCTAGACTTGTTCCTCAGAACATTGGCGCTCCAAATGCTAATTATCTATCTTTTTCAGAGATGTTACCATCAAGTAATTTATTTCAACAAATCTTTCACATTGTAAGCTAATTTTAAAAATCCATTTTCTTTGGTTTTTTTGCAGATTTATCGCTACAAGACTCAAACCAAATTCGGCGATATCGGACGGCCTTCACCCGAGAGCAAATCGGCCGACTTGAGAAGGAGTTTTATCGTGAAAATTACGTTTCTCGGCCACGTCGATGCGAATTGGCCGCATCATTAAACCTTCCCGAAAGCACAATCAAGGTATGCACAATGATTTAGTTGTATATCTATTGGGTGATGTGCGTTAATCTAAATTTTAATATTAAACACGGATTACATTCGATTGCTGAAAGTGGTGGTGCCGAAGTTCGAAAAAAATAATCATTGTGGGAAATAATGGCATATACGATGAAACATACATAGATTGATAGTGAATCAGCAATGAATTTTTACAAGTTGATGTACAAGATGTATATTACACTACACAATTACATAGACGATTGAACCTAACCATGAATGCGCGTACTTGACTCATCTGCATGATACAGTCGTACTTGTAATTATTTTTTGTTTCCAATCAACTGTAGTCAGCCGCACTACAGGCGTTACGTCCCCCTCATGGTGCTTAGGCATTGTGAGAGGGAGAACGACCAGAACCCCGGGGTCGAAATTTTCGAGAGCCCGCGCCGGAAATCGAACCCGGGACCCCCGAAACCACAGTCAGTCGCTAAACCAACTGGGAAACGACGAGTCGTACTTGATTTGCATAATTATGAAATGCGTTAGCCAAGTCGGAGTGCCAGCGATCTTTCAAGCGTGTAGAATCTAGACACCGAACTCCTAGCTACCGATTATGCAAAACAGAGAGTCGTCATTTAGATAACTTGGCAGCTCGCTGAAATGTGAGGAACAAAAGTTTGACTGGCCAGTCACAGTTTCTTTCGTTGTCCTTTCTCTTTTTTTCTGTTTTTGCGCCAACAAGGAATCATGCCATAAAACGGCGGTCGTCAACATCAAATTACTTGGTGGCACAACAAGTGGGATAGTGTTGTTGGGGGACGCGAAAGGGGGAATCACCCAGCCTACTTGACGTATATGTAGCCAGCTACATGAAGAGTAAAAGGACAAAGCGGGTGTTGAAAAATATATTGCAGGATCGCCATTGCGCACGGTTCAAGTGTGGGCCTACCGGGGCCAAAACAAGAGTGACACCCCTACCAAACAGTTTTTTTACTGAAGTTAAGTGACCCCCAAAGCATTTCCTTTCTTCAACCTTAAAAACATAATTCAAGAGGGCCACATTTCAATGGGGGCATAATTGGTTAACGAATCTTAGATCGTTTCAATGTCTTCACGAATAGGAGATTAGTTAATTGTTCACTTTAAAGAAGTCTTTTTTGCCTATATTTCGGATTACATTTTACTAATTTTAATTTAAAAAAGTATGTCTGAGGTGTTATTTTTTATCGCTCTTCAGCACAGGGACGTGTTTTTCAAAGTAATATGTTTTTAATATAGTGTATTTTCTATGCATTTCTTAAGTTAAACCGGTAGCATTTCAAAATTTCTGTTTGCCCTGCGTCACATGATCAAAATAAAAATTAATAAAATACTACAAAAGTATATATACCATCGTTCACTTACTGGTCAATATTGGACCAATAAATCTGAGAAGAATTATTGGTATTTGCAATAACGGAGAGTTGTTGAACAAGTGCTGTTTTGGCGGTCAACACACAACAAACATACAAAAATTCTACAAAGTGTAGTCGGCTAACTAATTTTGTCACACTGACATCGATACAGCTAAAGTAACCGACAAATTAAATTTGAACGACCCCCAACATTTTACCGGCAATGCCACACAGAAACCTCCCTTCATGACCAGCTGTTACGATGCGCCTTTAAAGACAAGCGAGCCGCAGAACACACTTTCTCATGTATCACATCAACAGGACAAGGGCAAGATTTTCTGGAAAATCGTTGTCGCCCGAATTGTCATAGACGTGATAACTACTTCTTTTGACCCGAGACCGCGGCCGTCCGTCCGGCCGAGACACGGCACTGGATCCGTGTCCATGTGGGGGGCTGCTGCGGGCCGCCCAAAGTGAATGACACTGACCGCTCTTATGTCATGCGACCCTCACGTTAGTAAAAGGCACCGCTTGTGCTCAGTTTCCAATAATTACTCGGAAAGTTACATGATCTGCTCGTTAGCACGTTCCAAAGAAACACAACCCCCGCCTGTTTAAGTTATCCGAGTCTAAATGTATCCTGCTTACAGGCGACCACAAACAACCAACACATACACCGAAAACTGAAGAGACGTCTTTCTTGACAAGCAATTCTTTCACACAAAAAAGCTATATTTCGAACCAAACGGAATAATTTTTGTCATCACCCATTTATTAATTCAAATTTGCTACTACAGAACTCTGTATTTTACTCTGATGCCACTCGCGAAATACTAATTATTAAGAATTCAAATTACAACGTTAGTCACAGAAGCAATCAGATATGAGAACCTGACTATTTCATAAACCACAAATGTTAGCAGTCAATCGCATTTATGATTTGTGATTTCGACAATTCGAGTATTTTTTGAACTTTTGCATTTTGAATGTGCTTGAATCAAAATAATGAAATTTTATAATGACATCCAAGGAGACTGTCTCAGTTCTTTCAAAGCTTATTTCTATGCTCAACGTCGAGCTGTGTTCTCAGGGCAGAATAAACTAGTGGCAGTCTGCTTTTAATCTAGGGAATTTTTACATTTAATGATTCTGGGGAATCTATATAGCTATTATGTTTCCAGTTAAAATTGTTTTCCATGTAGGGCGGCTTCGATACAAATTTTCTTCCATGAAAATGGGAAAACCTATGGGCAGCAATTGCCAGGGCTACAGAGTATTTGCGTACATGGTGCGAATGTGCGAAATGGGCAAAAGCATACGTTGCTGAACACGATCTTAATTACTCCTTCCCAGATTCAGAATTTCCCCCTCATATCATCAATCATTGCCAAATACCTTGTATATACCGAGGGACAGCACGAAGGGAAACGCGCGGGGGAAGCAGGTGGCGGTGTTAGCCGTTGGGGGGTGTTAAATAGGTGTTGGATTGAAACGTAATTTCTCTTCCCCACCAATCCCCCTATCACCAATACCTCATCATCCAAACTATATAATACAGTAGGGCTTCACCTATACAATTCTGAAAACGTGTATAACGTACATGGAGAGATTGTTTCAACGCTTCTGTCGATTACAAGGTTCACTATGTACATCAGATCGCCTGCACCAACACGGAGACATTAAACTGGGGGGAGATAATTGGGTTGGTCTAAGTAGGGGGGGAGAGGTTAATCGAGGATATAATCCAGAAAAATGGGGAGGAGGAAACGGTGCCCCCACGTGGGAGGTCCACAGGGGATATGAATAGGTAATTGAATTACTCGAGTTAATTTCATAAATTTACATGCAATTAAGAGCGATGAAAAACGTTGATGACCGTGCAGCCTGTCACGATACCAAAATAGGGTGTTTTGACATTCGGTTTCAAGCAACTTGCCACTGCTGGGATCACCACGAATTCTAATTACACACACACACACACACACTGTAGCGCTTCTACTTGTATTGTTTGTGTATTTATTTGTCCACGTTCAAAATTCGTAATTTTTATTTTGACATTTTAGCTAAGTCCTATTTTCTTTTTTGTTTCCCCTCCATAGGTGTGGTTTCAAAACCGTCGCATGAAAGATAAGCGCCAACGAATGGCCCTTGCTTGGCCCTACGCCGACCCTCACTTCGCCGCCTACGTCCTACAGGCGGCCGCCGCCAGTGGCGCCTATCCCTATCCGCTCCCCGGCACCTTCAACTACTACAGCACGCTCGGCTTGGGCCGCTACAATCCCTACAACTTGCCCATCCGGCCGCAAACCACCATCCTCACGCCGCATTACCTACGCAACCCGAGCGGCGGCAGCGGCGGCGAACCGCTGGGAAGTCCTTCGTCGGCCGGCACCAGTGGCGGCGCCCCGCCCACGGCATCCTCACCGACTGTCACCCCCACCATCATGGCCGCCGGCCACTTTACCACCTGCCCGGCCGGTCCTACCCATCACCACGGCACGTCGGTGGGCGACGCCGCCGGCTGCCGCTGTGCCCTCTTCTATCCGGGTCTGGGACCGCCGCTGCTGGGCAGCGCACCCGGCACACCCCTGCCCCCGCAGATCGGACAGACGACGCCCGAGCAGCAGCAACAGCAGACGACCAGGCCGAACCTATTTCAACCCTACAAATCGGACATTCATGTGTCGGACCGGGCGTGACATAGTACCTGATTTTTGAGCATCTTTGGTCAGTCATCGGATAGCTGTGACAATGATTTGTGTATTTAAAAAATGACTTAGTTTGTGCCAAAAAATGAACGTGTCACAGTGTACATATTAAATAGGACAAGAGCAACCAAATTAATCGATCGCAACAATAAGAAAATTGCAGACTTGTGCATTACATTTATTCCCTTTGTTATTAATTATCATTCATGCGCCGAAATCTAACAAACTTCAACGATTGAAACAATTATCGGAGATCGATTTTGATGAAATTGAAATTCTTCTCACTAAGTCATTCAACTGTATGTCTTCGGTGCAGTTTAGACACAAACTCTTACAAAGGCAAATTCTGCTACGTCGACATGCACGACGAACAGACTCCATAATTATTACTTTGTCGTCTCGTAGCTCCCATCATCGAAGTTTTCTTCTGCGTCTAGGATCCGTTTAATGATACATGCAGTTCCATTGGTCGCGCCAAAGGTCCTTTCATTGTTAATAAAACGAATAGATTTAAATCTATATTGATCCTGTTTAGAACTAAGGAATATTGAATGATGCGTAGATCTAACATAGACTATTATCATCTTCGAACTGATATGTGAATTTAAAAATCAATTTTTTTTAATGATGAGACAACACTTTGCACTATCAACTGCAACAGATATTTTGTGATCTGCTCGACAGAAACCGTCAAAGTTTAATTGCACCTAACCAATATATTTCTTTATCGTTCGCACGATTGATCTCACGATAAACCTGCTGGGCATTCGATGTAAATACAGTGGCCAAGTATTTCGCTTAAAGCTTCATAAAAAATGTATAATTTTACAGCGAAAGACCAATGAGAATTTTGAATGCGTGTTTTATATAAACAACAACGGCATTTGAATAGTTCTTCAGTTACATAAATTATCAATCAACTACATGTACGTATTTTATAGAAAATTACGAAAGCCCAAACCCCTAGAACTAGTCAATATGTCGAAGGAATTTGATCCGTTTGGGCACATTATTTTAGTATTTTTTAAGAAGCATACTGTTACATTTAAATAGATTACTTATTCACAAAGCCAAACTGTTTGAAGCAACTATGATTAAATCGTGCACAGGCTGAAAACAAATGTGTTTAAATAATTCATTCCCACCTTAAAATTAATTATTGCTCTCCTATGTTATACGTTGATCTGTACATTATTTGATTTGTCATAAATTTCGTTTTTAATAGTCTGTGTAAATACATGTATATGACATCTCTGTAATGAGTTGGTTCTGTATGTATCAGCTTTGTAAATAGTTCGAAAGTGCGGCAGACTCATAAAATGCCCAATAATAAATATTTGATTTTAAAACATTGTACCAACGAGTTTTTATTTCAAAGCACAAAAGTCATTTACCCAAATTGTGTCGTTAAATCAGATATATGCCGCTAATTAGAACTTGTTTGAGCAATAATTAAAATTCAACGTTTCGTTTATTTTTAACAATTCTCCAAGTTCTAAAAAATTAAATTGTCAACAAACCATGTACAATATGGGATGAAGATTCATTTATTTAAAACTCAACATAGCAGTATCTGTCAGCCCTTCAACTAACGTCTGCGTTGCAGGATTTCCTAAGGACACCAGCCCCAAGTCACACGACGTGTTCTTCATCAAGCAACTGAACATTGTGATATATAGCTATAATCCTATCACAAAATATTACAAGCATCGCCTTAACATATTTTGTGTATCGTAGAATTATAACTATAAAGAAATATGGTGTCGGATAGTAGAAAACAAAGAAGGGGCAAACTCCAGGACACGACTGGGGGAACGACGACGTCTGACTTATCAAATTCTTCGTTTCTTTTAAATTTTTGTATCTTAGCGAGTCTTGCCAACTTGAAAGTCCTCGTTCCCCCAGTCGTGTCCTGGGCCTCTTTACTTTAACTGAACATTGATTTATTTATTAAAATTATCTGTATATTTAGGAATTTAATATGACGTCTTGCAATTAAAATTTTAAAAAAAGCTTAGGACAGCGCCGAATAAAAAGACGAATATTTGGAATGAGTATGTTACAAAATTAACTTCGTAAATTATTAGGCATTTGCAAAAAAGCTAGAGATTGCTTAACTGGACACACTTACCATCAGTAATATTCCATAGAAATTTGAAGATAACTAAAAAAATATATTCGGCGTTGTCCCGAACACATTAATTCTAATTCGAACGATAATAAAATTCCCAGCATCCATATTCGTGTCATAATAGTGTTTGTGATTTGGACACAATTCCACAATTCAACGTCAGTCCAATCGAAAACCAAACACTGCATACACTGCAGGATGAAAACGACGCACAGAATTAAAATGCTGCTCAAGCTGCAATCTTACAAACCAGTGTGCAAAGGGGAGCTTTTGAAAGTAGGCTGCACTGCCTTACACTTTCTAAAGCTGTGTACCACTTGGCGGCTTGGATTACTTTGAAAGCAGTTCTATGAACGGCAGAAATGGTGTGACGTATCATTGGTCTATTAGTGAATGGAACTTCTTAAGAGATGAAATAGCATCAAATTAGCTTTAAAAGCAAAAGATATTTCGAAGAAAAAATAGATTTTATTTTTTTCAAGAAATTGCGAAAACTACTGTAGCAGTTTATTAATTGGAGTGTTGCTGAAAGAATGGCGAAAAGAATTATAATAATTACTGTCTAACTTGACGCCAGGGTATTAACCATTAAAAATGACTCATAAGCTAAAAATTCACAGTCATTTATTTGACTGAGGCGCTTATACAGAGTAGATTGCGCTTTTTTGCTAGCTTAATGGTCATTCGTTGAAAGCGACAATTATATTATCAAAGATACGGGAGAGAAAAAAACAGGATTTGCACTGATTTTAATAGGCTTGCAAGCCGAAGCATCTGCCATGCCCCATTAGTGTGTGTGTCGGGTTGGGAGGCGAGTGAGTGAGTGAGTGAAAGGATTTAAAAGCAGTTTATCGTGATGCGACAGAGAGGTCGCGAAGGGGGTCAAACTACGTTCAAAGTCAAGTACAGTTAAAGATATTCGCTAGTAGGACTGCAGCTGTATGTGCGAGGATGTACACTTTGAACAAAAACAGCATTTGAAGCGCTAAGTTCTTATTCGAACAAATGAAGCACAGTGTTTGACAAATAGGGCATATACTCAATATGCGCCTCGCGCTATCACTAGATGACGTCGATGCAGTTTATACCTTTGACTAAACAAGGGTGGCATTTTCGGTTTGGTTCCCACTTTCAATTTATTTACGAATGTTTATTTTTTGTTGCAATTATTTAATTGTCATTTTTAACGCAATGATAAACAAATTATAATTATAAATATATATATATATATATAATTATAAATATAAACAATTACGACATATCACAGATAATTGTGACCACAATCGCAAAACTCATAATGTCAATGTTTCACTATCGAATGTCTTATGTTTAACACAAACACTGCTTGCATGAACGCTAAATGAAAAATATCTGCACTTTGGTTACTTGAAAGCACAAACAGCATTGTTAATATCCGAATAACCCGAAAGTTTTTCACGCATTTAATTACATAATTCGAAAAACCTTTTAATTTAAGACATCATAAGAGTATTTTGGCTCCAATAAAACAGGAAATGCGTCGCGATCTAACTAGAAGATAAAAATTTATTTCGGGACACGAAATACGCGAAATAACACGCTCGAATTTCACCGAACAGAATAGCGGCTAAACGTGATGATGGAAAAAGGATTTCCATTCGATGACTGCGCAAAACTTGCGCCCCATCTCCCCCCACGACCCATCGTGTATAATTGGGAGGGTGGAGCCAGCCACGCGCATGCGTAATGAACGACGACCCGGCGTTCCACGCATGCGCGTTGCACGACGTCCACCGACTCGAGCATGCGCACATACAGCAATCCGAACGCAGGATCCGAAGAACGATTACGAAGAGTTAGGGGAGGGGAGATGGGGCAGGCGGGTAGGTGTATCCGAGGGATGAGCTATATGCATGGCGCGGAGGCTGTCTCTTCCACCCTCCGTTTATTAATGGCCGAGATTACACGCACTTAACAGAAGGTAATCCGGAGTCAATTTGGTATTAGCTTTTCGGTGTGAGGGAAGAGAGAATGGGAAGGGGTGGTGAATGGGATGAGAGCTTGAAGAGATGGCTGATGGTGGGAAGGAGAAAATCAGTAGACTGCGAAGGAGCGTAATGCCGAGGATATAGGTTAAATACTGTAATATGGCGAGGAAGGCTGATTTGATGAGTTCATATTTTCTATAGCCAGAGACCAACTGAAGTGGTTTTTGTCCCTCATCCTGGAGGTGCCATCAGGAACAAAAATGTCGATTATAAAGTTCACGCGGTCTTCTATTGGCTTACAGCGTTTTTTGTTGACTGTTTAAATTGTAAAATGAGAAATTAAAAAATTCAAAACAATAAGATGCATTGCGTATTATTGGCGAATATATCAACTAAAAACGTACCGTGTGTCAACCATTACAATTACAATAATAAACGGGAGTAAGCAAGTATGAAGCTGGGCGCAACACAATCCCGTTTATTATTATAATTCAATCCTGGCGTTTTTCTCTAACCCATAATAAGATATTAATTAAAATCATATTTTATTGACTCATTACAATTACATCGAGAAAGGGTGAATTCGGGACAGCACCGAATGAAAGACGAACCGAGGGGCGAACTCGTTTTTATCATAATATTTTACTATTATTTAATTAGAAATATTGCCAGTTCTAATTAAATAATAGTCCCAAGTTCCGAGTTCGCCTCACGGTTCGTCTTTCGGTGCTGCCTCGAATTCACCATTTCTCGATTTAATGTCAATACCGAAGTCCTATATCAAAACCCTCCAGTGGTGCCTATAGTGACTGGCGAAAAACCAGTTGGGGTCGAGAATGGGTTGTTTTACTTTAACAGGCTGTTTATTTGAGAAACTGGGCTTATTCCACACTGTCTAGACGCGCACACTCTTGGGGAAATATAGTATAGTATATTCAGTTATAATATGAACCCCTTCTCCCAATCCAACATCAACTACAAACCTACACCAGAAAAATGTAACAGCCCTTCATCGAACAGTCATATAGCAGAAAATCTTTAGATTTGGTCGCATCAACAATGACACATCGACAATGAAAGATAAATTGTAGGACGGGAATTTCTTATCAGTAACAAGTTCTTTGAATAATCATAAATTTTTGGAGCTCACAGTAGTACAGGTTCATATGAGTGATTTTCAGAATCAGGTTGATTACAGTAACAGCAAGTATATATGTTCCAAAATTCAGCATTCGCTGCCATTTTCTTGCGTCAACTGTAAAGTAGAGATCATTCTGAATCCATATTGAATTTTATTTCGCTTTATAATACTTGTATTTTCATTAGCAATTAGCAAATACCTTTATGTTGAATTGCATACTTCACATTTCTTCTTGATGCATGGAAGATAACCTAAAACACTCCTGGGGTCAGTCACATCAATCCAATTTGAGTGGACACCAGAGACAACTTGTTAGAAACGCTGATAACCAGTCAGATTTACTGACTCAATATTCATCAGCTTTAGTTTAAAGTGAATAAATATAGATACAATCCTACAACAAAAAATGACAAGCATCGCCTAAAAATATTTTGTGTGTCATAGAATTACAACTATTGAGTATAAAGATATATGTCGTCGGATAGTAAAATAATAAACACGTCCTGGGTTTTGCCGGGCTTTGTCCTTTCTTTAGATTTAGTTTAGACGCGGAACTGTGCAGAAATAGTACCTTGGATGACAATAAAAGACAAATATCCGACTCACTGACAATATGTAACGGTTCTAACACAGCGACGTTTATCACACATTTGTTCCTCCAATGTTTATCCCACCAATTGGTTTTCTAACAAGCAATTCGCTTACACAGCAGTTGAACTGAATGATTCCGAATTAAGCCTGGCCAAAGCCAAACCTCATTAAGTCAAAACACCAATTTCCGAAAATGATTATGCAATCGCGAAAGTGTACCCTTTGTGTGTACTCACACGCAGCCCTATAGCGAGAGATAAGCGAGGGGTGCAAAAGCGTATCTGCCGACCGCCATAAAAAGTGAGGCGAGGGAGGGTGGGGGAGGGGATGGCGGCTGACACAGGCGTATTGCGGGGGAATAGATTGATATATAATTACGCGGTGCCTTTCCTTTCATCCGGCGCGTTGCAGTCATTTTCCGGCAGTCTACCCCCGCGACTCCCCCTCTCCTCCCCAAGTTGTCCATCCGAGGGTCCCAGATTGTCTCTATCCACCCCCAACCCACCATCGCCGACCGACGCGACCGACGCGACCGACGCGACCGGCAATATGACCCCTCGCTTTCAGTGCATTGAAGATCCGCCCTGTGCAAATGTTGTCGCTCACCCTCACAATCCTCTCCATTCAAGTTTAGCGAGTTGAAAGAGCAAAAGAAATTCGCCACATTTTTTTAAATGATAAAAATAATCGATGTAATTTTTGGTCCATTTTTATCGTGTAAATGAAATTGTCAAGGATATGTTTTTGTTATTGCAGCTGTGTTTTCTTCGTCCATCAAACAATTACCCAAACAGTTTCACTAACCAGCTACCAAAACGTATTTTCATAATTTAAGGTTCTGAAAACGTAATTATTTGTGGTCGTGTAACTAATTTCAATTTTCCAATATAAAATTGGCTCAAGTTTGCCTCACACTTGATACGAATTATTCTTTCGGGCAATTGCCCGTTTCGTTCCCCCTCACAACCCTTAAAAAGTATGTGCTCGTCTTTACTCCCTCACCCCACTTTGGGTCACTCTTCCACCCCCTCCACCAGTTCCTCCCGTCCCTTGCCATTTTACCAAACAGGGTTGTATACACACATATACACACTCTAGGGATAACTAAATAATAGGGATAACTTAGCAATTGTCGTCGCGTTCAGTCACACACAGCCAATTCGATGTCCACCCTTGTTACGTCGGCATCGGTGGCGTGTTGATAAGGGTGAGTTCGAACAGAAGGTTGAGCACACTCGCACCGGCATACATACAGAGTATTCCCCCCTGTTCATCTTTTCGGCAAGGAGTAGCCCATCCATTCTACTACCTTATACCTTACTACGATTGTGACACCAGTTGTACTCTTTTAGCAATCACAAATAAAACTTTCGTTAAAAATTCTCATAGTGCGAAATCTCAGTGATTCAGATGAAACTGTATACAAGATAAAGAAACTGCATCTCACACTGACCATGAAAACCCAAAGAAATGCTAGTAGATATTCAATAAAATACTCGATCGCTCAATATCGTTATATTGTCATTGTTTTATATTTTATTCGACCTCTTGTCATAGTAAGATATTTTATTTTATTGTAAGATATGATACGAGACAATCGTATAGTGTCCTCATTTTCATGAAAATTCCCTAACGGTCGAAAGCTCTTATTTTATTTTTCTATTCAACTGCAATTGACGTAAAGTGTCTCACTCTTAACATATTTACATACGTTAATTTACATCGATAACTAGTTAGTTTTTACAAAATAAGATATAAGATGGTAAAGTCGTACTTGAAATATCATGAAATAGGGATTTGTATCCGGGTCAGTACCGGAGGAAATTAGACGACCAGAGTCGGCTCGTTTTTCTATTAATTCATTTGAGAGTTTCTTGTCGACTCTGGTCGTCTAATTTCATCCGGTACTCACCCGGATACAAATCCCTATTTCATGATTTAGTTTTTACTTTATTGAATGAATTGATCGTCCTAAAATACTCGCATGCATATAAATAATTTACGTTTTTCGAAAATTATTTGTTCGCAGTTATTCGTTTCTGTTTGCTTCTTGCATTTCAATGTGTTGCCAATGCGCCTGTCGACGTTTCCCGCCAGTCTGTCCTAGGCTTGTTCCAGTTTTCTTATACTTAAAGATTCGTATGGGAATCACATGGAACCAGACTTCAGCAGATCATCGCTCACTTCTTCTCAACGAACGCACAATCTGTCCTTGGCCATCAGACGCCACCGCCATCACCAACGGCGCAACGGTGGATCAGCTACCTCTTCGCACCATATACACGGCATATGTGGCCAAAGGTTTGTATAGAGGTTACATTGTGTCGTGGTTGTCCTGTCCTTTTTGTTTATCTCGGTCGTTACACACGTCTGTCTCGTTGGGCCGCGGCCAAGCTCTTTGGCTGCCCCGGTATCGTTTATACATAAAGCATCCAGTGGCAGTTTAGATAGGTTTCCGCACACTTTCCTGTCCTTTCAAATTATTCTCTCGCGTCGCCCACCACCACCGCCACCACACCACCCTACCCCCTAGACTCTTTTCCAATCCTCGTGATCCCCGTCCCCGCTTCCCCTATCCATTCCCTCATGTCTCCCTGCACCCAAAGTGACAGGACACACCGTGACTATCTGTGCCGCAGTTTGCTCCAATCGGGCCAAATCACATTACATATCCGGCCACGACACAATTTGTAGCCAACTTTGGGCAACCATCGGGACCCGACTTCCGAATGCTTTTCCATTATGCAAGCGACGCTCCAGCGAGTTAGGCCTGTTTCACTGTGGCACATCAGAACCGGGGAAACACATAAAAGACCACTTGACGTACATTTTAATCGGCTGATCTCTTTTTTTTCTCGCGCCCGGTGTTTCCAATTGCGTATAGTCGATTTCCAGTTCTTTTGTCAAATCAATAATTACACGGTTCAAACCACATCCACGCGTGTATCAGATTGTCGGCGTGTGCAGATAGTTAATTTTTTATCGCGATGCTACCATTTGTCTGTTCTAAACAGTAATGGAGTAATGGCGAAATCGGCCAACTTTACCAATTTCAAATAATATATGTTTTATTCAAATCCAATACACCACCCTAGAGCCATGCATGTGTGCGATATGTACAATTCTGGAATGCATTTGTGAGGAACATTTAGTAATTTCTATGCTACTTACGGTTACAGATTTTTCTGGAGTGCCGCCGATCGATCGCTTAATATCTATTCAAAAATTGGTTGGTTTCAAATCCTAAATATGTCATCAGTCAAACTACACAAATATTAACAAGAAATACGGGATGATTGCTAGGACTGCAACGAGAGTCGGCAGCAAGATAGTCAATCTTCTGGATAAATTTAGAAATTGTAGATTTGCGAAACACAAAAACAAAACGTATGAGCTCACCTAAAACTTTCGTCATTACCCAAGAAATTAGAATAAATAAATGTGCTGCCAAAATTTTCAAGAGTGAATTTTTTCCCCTCATAATATCCAAAATGTTAATTTTTGATAATATCCAACAAATTTCTGGCTTCAATTGAACATTGTAAATATTGCGCTTCCAACACGTTCATCCGATGCAAACAATTTATTTAAGATTTTCCAGCAAATCCTCTTTAGTAAAATATACACACTGTATACTGATATTTAATTTCAGCACAATTCAATTTTACAACCGGAAGTTTGCTTGGAGAATCTTTGCAAAGCAACTAGAATATAATTAAATAATAAAAACATAAATAATATCTCTACACATAATAAAATCTTAATAACATAATAAAAATTGTAGAATATTCGCTATCTAGCTAGCAGTCTATACAGGGTAGCCAAAAAACGCTTCGCTAGAAATTTGATCATAAAATTGCAAATCTTCTAATTTATTCCATTAAAATTTGGCACACATGTTGGGTCTTTACTTTCTTTATGAATTGGCCTCGCGCACGTGCAACTCCGTGACGTCATCATTTGAATTTTTGAGGTTCAAAATGGTGCTCGCAATACAAGAGCGAAACGCGAAACTTGTGTGTATTAAAAAAGTTGTCTATTCAAAATTGTTCTAAAAAAATGAAAAAATGTAACAGAAACTAATGACATTTTACACACACATGAATGAAAGGTTACCAAACAATATGACTATTACAGTTTTTGTTTAAAGATTTTGCTTTTGCTGAGAATTGCATGCACGGAGACAATTTCGCCATTGAGAGATCGATGCAATCGTAGCACAGTGATCTGGTGTGTCATCTTGTTGCTTTAGACAGTACAGTTTATTAGCCTTCTGGTTTTTTAATCATTAATCAGTGTCTGCTAATGCAAGTAAAATTGTGGCCGATGTTGATTTAGCACAAATTTTACATTGTCTGAAATGTTCTGAACATTGTACGCAGTTTTCAGTTTTGCGCTTCCATGGCGGCGATCAGCACATCCACATTCATCAATTTTGCGCAGAACCAACCACCTTCAAGCCATTTAGTGTACAGTTTCTGTCCGGAAATTCTTTTAGAAATTGCCTGGCACTGAAATTTTCCGTTTTACGTAAAACCCAAATCGTGAACCTTAAAAATTTGAATGATGACGTCACCGAGTTGCACCAGCGCGAGGCCAATTCATAAAGAAAGTAAAGTCTAACATGTGTGCCAAATTTTTATTGAAATAAAATTGAAGATTTGCAATTTTATAATCAAATTTCTAGCGAAACGTTTTTTGGGCCACAACGTCAGATTATAAAAAAAAAACCGTCTGATAAAAGAGACTGGTTCTTTCGGCGACGCTTCTGTCCGTGGATCGATAAACCGAGTGAAGTGAGCCATGTAGCTTCTGTGCGTTGGATTCAGTTAGACGAAAACCATTTTATACAGTCGACGTGCTACGGTATACGGTGCAAGTGCACGACACTCAGTCATGTGGGCGTTGGGAACTGTGGGTGGTGGATTTAGATACACCGGCGACAGCGAAACGGAGAATCTGTTGTTCTAAAAGCAGTCTTCATGAATTTATTGGCCAATATGATCGATTAGCGACGCGGGAGTTGCTGTATCACGCCAACATTAAATCGACTCGTATATAAATGCAGTCTTTTCCGACCTTCTGTGTAATGTGCTAGCGTTCGTAAAGCGTCCAAACGTACAGTAGGTCCTACTGTATATATATATATATATATATTGATGTACGTACATGTAATGTCTACCCTCTCTTACCAGGATTTCATTCGAGCCATCCTCTCTATCCTCTTTCTGACAAGGAAGCCCTTTACATGGAGATAAAACGGGCATTCTGAAAAATACGGATAATGTGCGAAATTGCTCACCTACCAGTGGAGTTGTTTAAACTACTGGTATACGTACATTTTAATAGAAATTCGGTTATTTACAAAATATGAAAATAAAAGAGTCCAAAATAAGAGTACAAGTAAACGGAAAAATAAATTTAATCCAAGCTCAATGTACAAAAAGCACACAAAAACTATTATCTAACGTTAGGAAAACTAAGCACTAAACGTAACTACAGCATATGTTTTTAAGATTAACAATACCAATGAAATTCTGAAAAATTCTCCAAATGTTGATCAAGCATGGAATGGTGCAGGACAACCGGAGATTATGCATAATATACTCGACTTCAACGCTGCCTGTATCGAGAACGCTATTGTTTATACAGTTACACTTTAGGATGTAACTGCCACACTGTTCTCTCCATGTACTCCGCTCTCACTCGGGTAGATTACCCGAGAAATTGATTCTAGCGCATATCATACATTGTAATCTTCCTCGTTTAGTTGCTCACAACATACTTATTTCAGCTTTATTGAGTTTTTGGAATTAGTCTGGTGATTGATGGGATTCGCAAGCTGCTGCTCTTCCATCGCGGTGAACGGGAAAGCTGCTACTCTCGTCTCCTCAAAAGTGAGTACAGTGGATACGTAGGCAGTATTTACGGAACTAAGCTTTTCATGGCTCCCTTTCGCTCGCCGCATGCGCTCAGTCAGATATAAATATATAGAAACTCGGTGACGTATGCTACGATTGGTTGAGCGAATTTTCGTCCATGCGTGTTTCCTTTATAGATCGACCTTAGCCGACCGATCAGATTCACAGGATACTGAGGCCAGCCATGTACATATACTCTGTACTAATCTACAACATATTTTGAATAAAAAAGAAAATTCAATACATATCGTTTCTAGATCCAAAATCGATTCGCCAGATATTAAAAAATTGATTTTCCCAAATTAAGCATGGTACCTTGGATTATTTTTTAAAAATCAAATGATAGAATTAATTTTGTAAATAATTTATTCATTATCAGATTCTGTACTGCCAGTTAATTATTCATCCGCTAGAAGCTGTTCAAAAGCAACACTAGTATTGCTTTCAGAAAGCTCCCCGGCAAGCTTCCCTGCAATGCATCTTGGCTAGATGACGCTCCACCAAACGCACGTCTTAATATTATCAAATAAATTCACAATTTCACAAATCTTGATGTTTTAGCTTTGTATCTTTAACAGGAATTTTCGATGTAAACTTCCATTGAATCGGCGCGTAAAACATAAAAATAAATAACCTAACCGTGTCTGATCCGTTTAATGAGTTACCTGACTGATCGCCTGCCTGCCTTGCTCTGGGTATTTGTAAAATAATCTGGCAATCTCGTCATAGCCCAGTCGGCATTACGACTGACTGTGGCTCGGCGGTCCCGGGTTCGATTCCCGGCACGGGTTCTCCAAAATTTCGATCCCGAGGTACTGGACGTGCCCCTCGCATAGTGCCTAAACACCAAACCACAGAACGCCTCTAGTGCGATTGACCATATCCAGTTGATTGATAAATTTAAAAAAAAATTACTTGCTTTTACTGAAAATATCAAATTGGAGGACTACATTTTGTATGTGGATCACAATAATTGATATTTTTCTTCAGAGTTTAGACAGTAAGGCGTCTTAAGCGGTCAGTTATCCTTATCGAATAATAGTGTTATCTATTATTTTATTTGAGAGTTTCTCGCCGACTCTGGTCGTCTTTTTTCGTCCGGTGCTGTCCCGGAGACAACCCCTATTTTATTATAAATTCATTATAAATATTTTATTAGTAAGGCGTCTGTTTACGCGGAAGCCTGCTTATTCTGTACGTTTTTATTTAAGTTTTGTGAAAATATGGAACAAAGTAATGTTCACACCAACTTTTTACAGTCAAACTGAACATTATTATTTCATCATTATTATTTATATTAATTATAACAGGTTAGAATAACGTCCTATTTATAAGGGAGTGGAAATATAAATGCACTGCGATAAATACGATCCAGTGTATGCGGCTAGGAGTATATCCACAGACTCACGACTTCCTAATTTGAGGCACGCGCCGAGTGCACCCAGGGTCATCCTTTTTCGTCGCACTCTCAGTAGCTAGCCTCACCAAACAACAACAGAGAGGAGGGGAATTTGGCTCTGAGCGGATCGATTGATATGGGAACGGGTAACCCCCGTCGCCAACCGCTCGCCGGGATTGCATGAGCAGCACATAATAACGGCGCAACCCCCCCCCCGTAGTTCACCGACATCTCATTTAATACAGGAACGACAAGTTTATCCGGGTGATGAAATTGGTGGGGGACGGAAATGCGCAGACGATATACTGCAGCACTGGAGAGGACGGAAAAGAGGATCAGCGCTATTATACGGAGGGATCCAACGGATATGGGCCTAATTGGATTACAATATTTACTGCCAAACATCATGACAGCCCCAACAGCTTCAAACGTCTATCTATTGATATAAGGAATTGTTTGTGCTCTCAAATGGACCCTCGGCATCAATAAAAAGTAATTATTTATAACTGTTGGCGATGACTTAAACTGTGCAGTGTGCAGCGACATGCAAGAGTGTACACAGCATTATATGTTGACGAAATTCAGATTTAGTTTCTCTAGAATATATATTTTTCTTGAAAATAAATCATTTATTACTTTGTGCTTCGTCCTTTCTTAGCTACAATGATTCATTTTTCTCGATTTTACTGCGACCTTTCGCTTAAAATTTCAGGAGATAACAGATACTGTAGTAATACTCTGTAAAATTATGTTTAAGTCTACAATATTCCAAATAATAAATAGAATTCAAAAAATTTAATTTGATCTTAGAAGATGGCTCAAGGCTGTTCGGAACAATCTAAAGCGACGTCACATGTAATCTAGTACAGTCCAAAAATCCAATCTTTTCGTCAATAATCAATCACTATAATTTTTCTATTATAATTTATAAGTATACAGTGTTGCCGTTGCACGAAAAATAATCTATTTTCACTGAACTTCCAAAAATTCTGAAGTAATTATGTACGACCCGTCGTGGCGCAGTTGGTTTATGACGGACTGCGGTTTGACGGTCCCGGGTTCGATTCCCGGCGCGGGCTTTGGCTCGGGGTACTGGTGAAAATGTGCCTCTCACATAGTGCCTAAGCACTGAGAGGGGTACAGAATCTTCCTGTTGTAACCCGTCACTTCAGTAAATTAAAAAAAAAAATTCGAGAGAAATTTGTTAACATTGGAAGTTACTTAAAATCGGACCACGGTGAAGATTGCTTGCAATTAGTGCTAAAAACAAGATCTATTGGTGTGTATCAGCGGTGTAACTTGCAGCAATGTACAACAACGGATAAACTGAAAGACAAATTTCGCGAGCACACCTTATTAGAAGATGCGTCGTTTGTGTGTAGTTATTTTCTATTGGCACCGAGCGATCAGTGGGGTCATCCCAACAATCCCAGGTACCACACACATACCATCAGCCTAGTTAATGGCCGATCGTGCCACACAGGTTGCAGGCTCGAGAAACCGAGCCCCACTTTAATTTGGCATAAATTTGGCAATTAGTCTTCCCGAGGAATGAATGGGACGAACAAATGGGAGACACCCAGCAACGGGTGGGCGATTTGGGTGAGTTATGGCTTTTACACGCGAGGGGTGTATAGTGTCGCGAAGGGGTGGGGCGTGACCCGGAGGGGATGGGCCGTGAAGGGATTAACGTCGCGGGTGGGTCGCCGTCCAATTGACTCGACTTGGAGGAACACCTCCATCCGTTTTTCCGCCCTCTCAAAAAAGCGGGCGAACAGTTTTTCCGTGTAAAACGTTAGCCGTTTGTCGTCGCACAAAGATCTGTTGTAAACAAAGAGGTGAACGGTTAGAGTATACCTCGAGATGAGACGCTCATTTCCAATTCGCCAGTAAGGTTTGCGGTCAACCTCAAGGCTGTATATAGTCAACCCCATTTAGTACTCTGACGTCAGTCACTGGTATGGTCATTTGGGAATCTATCCCAGGTGCCAGTGCAGCCGTAGAAAATGTTTTGAGTACGACAATTGCGGCAGAATTATTTTTCTTAAACGAATAACCGTGGTGAAACGTGAGATTTAAATAATGGGTTACTTGAATTAGTTAGTGTATCTCAAATTTCATTTGCATTGTTGCATGTCATGTTTTGCAAATTATCTAACGTCTGAAGCAGACACGCACTAATTAAAACTAATCATTAGTGTACCTCAAATAAGCCACTTGATCGATACTATTTACAACAGCAATTTGAAACTATAATAACTTAGAACCATATTTAACGAGTCAAGCCAAATGCTTCTTGTCGTCTTCAATGTTTTCTCAAATATCCTCCAATAAATCAATACGAGAGTCTCTCTTCCCGAGTTTAGATCTCTATCAAGAGTCATCCATTGACAAATCCAACTTAAGTTGTGTGCTACACCTCGGTTATTAATCAAATGATCGGTCATGGAAGAAGGTTCGATCACAATTAGTATAACTAACTGGACACCAAAGTCACGACTATTTTTCAAACATCTTGAAAAAGGCGCCGGCTATTAAAGGTGCACAAACCTGGTATGTGACGAGCGCCATGTCACGGCACAATAAATTTTAAAATGATATTTCGGCTTGACATAACAATCGCTGAAGACTCATAGTCATAAAGATATACATTTTAAAGAAATAATCAAATAACTGCATTCTAATTTTGAAGCATGTTAAAAGTTCTTTAGATTTGCTGACTCGTCGATTTTTAAAATACCTTTACACCTTTCGGTCTTCTGCGAGATTATGTGTTAAAATTGTGAAAGATTCTCAATTCTAAGCTTTCCTTCTAGAATGATAAAATGTTACGTGGTTTTTTTCATTCAGTTGCGGATTAAAAATAGAAATTTGGAAGAGATTTGTGCACATTAGTTGGGCAAGAGACAAAAACAAATTCAAAAAATAATTTTTAAACATCGCCGAGAAGGCCGTGATACGGCGCCACAAATCCGATCAGGCACGTCACCCCCAAAACCCTGAGGTACGTGCCTGCACCGAGCGTCCACGCATGCCAACAAACCCCCTAAATGGCCGGGACGACACATGCCGTGAATCCGACCGCGTCACCCGCGGCGCGCGGACAAGGGTGCGGGCACCGGCTGGGTGGGCCCACTCGCGAGCTGTCTTCGGGCGAGTCACTTTAACGGCTCCCCCGTCGTCAGCCACCATTCTTGCGTCCGGTAGCACGTGGGGAATGTCAAGCTGACCATTGTCCGCATCAGCACTGGCCGCGCCAGCAGCCCCACAACCGAAAGCCCAACTCAGCCGGAGGAGAAATTTCAACGACGACCGTGCAATGGACAGTGGTCGTTTTGGTGGCCATCACAAAAAATAAAGGAACCCATAACTCTATCGCTCACTAACCACGACAACTAAAACCTCCCCCAATTGTTTTCCTCTTTACGTCCGCCCCATCACCTCACCGGCAGCGGCTCTTGACAAATTCGGCGAGAAAGGTCAGCAAATTTGCAAACAAAATAGTATTTAGATCGCTTAAAAATAATTTGCAACGGTTGCATCGATCTGTACAACAATTTTCTTCTACCAAAATTTCTTAACACATTTCTTAAGACTCTTCGGATGAATCACCAGCCTATCTCCTTATACGATTCTCAAATCATTTTTAGCCACATCTCATGCTAAAGTTATCTGCGGGATAACGGAAATTTACTCAAGCGCAATCGAGCGCACATATTGGAAATGACATTAGTAGTCTCAAACACCAGGTTTTTCATGTGACCATTTGGCAAATGGATCAATCGTCAAGGTAGTGATTGATACATGCAATCACGATTGCCTAAAAATATACTGTACGTTTAGTGGATGTTGAATGTTTTTGATAAGGAAATAATTCAAATTTACTCGAAATTTAAGTATTTTTTGTTAAGCGAGCGTGCTTGAACAGCCTTTTAATACAATACTGAGATATCAATGAAAACTTGTGTACATTGTGACAATATGCTTCTGCGAGTACACAAAAATTTATGAACAACCCAACTGAATTCGGCAATTTTTCAATAAAGATGTGAGGGAAACAATTTAAGATCATCCGCATTTTATTCTTACAGTATTTGAATACATTGAAAACGATAAGTGTGGATCACATATGAGTGAGAAAATAGTTTAAAAATTCCATCCAATTTGAAACCTTCAGTGTGAGTTTCAGTTCTAAGTCTGAAGCCAAAGCACATATTGTATTCTGTTTTGGGTTGGCGTACAATTTGAGAGACAGGATGTTTCCAAAAATTCTCACCTTATCCCCCATTTGCTACGATCATGAGTTCGAGATGATAAGAGAGATCAATGGGGGGTTTTTACATGAAAGGGCAGTCTTTCGAACGGTATAACTTCATTTGCCACTCTTGTCACTATTGGTGGATGCGTGCATGCGCGCCTTTCAGACTGTTCTGACTCGCCTCAGCCTGCCTGGCTTTGGTGTCTATTCGTATACGCTCCCCCACAGTGCACGTGATGAACGAGCCCGTTATTGTTTGCGGCTCCGCTGCTGTCTCTGAACCTAGAAACGGCACGGGACCAAGAAAGAGGCACGCACGAAGATGAACTTGCGACTGTCATGGTCCATGTATTCTGTTCCTGTCATGAATGGGGGACATACAGCATTGAACATTCACTACGGATAGATAGGTCGGGGCCTCGGTCACGTCGCACAATGTCGCCACACGATCTTTTCGATTTCATTATGTTCACATATTTCAATACATATGCTCTCCAATTGGCCGTCAATTGACTTGGAAACAGATTCACAATAAATATTTTTGGAGATGGCTGGAACAAATTTTTTTTCAAATACATTTTGTTGTAAAGAAATAAAGATTGCTTCCATTCAATCTTTATTTCTTTATAATATTTACTCCATCGACTTCTACCCCCACTTGTTACATTTTGTTAAATGGATAATCAATGTACCAATGTATGCAATTTTTTGTGGCATTGGTTTTTGTTTTGTTTTTATTTTACCCAATCAACTGTAGTCAACCGCACTACAGGCATTATGTACCCCTCATAATGCTCAAGCACTATGCGAGGGGCACCTCCAGTAACCCGGGATCGAAATTTTCGAGAGCCCGCGCCGGGAATCGAACCCGGGACCGCCGAGCCACACTCAGTGCATTTTGCTTAAAAATATTTTCATTCAAATTACTTGCGCTGGTAATAAAACTCAGGGAAAATTCTGATGCAATTGAATTTATCCAGAATTCTTTTAAAAGCCCAGGTGAATGAAATGAAAATAATTTGAAGCAATAAAAAATATTTGACATTTATATTTTTCTTGCGAACTGGCTAAAGAATATGAATGATAAATGACTTGTTCAGTGTCACAGAAAAATTCAATAACACTGGTTTGAAGATGAAACATGTGGAACAACTAAAAGCTAAAACTACCGCCATTGCTACTCTAAACACCGATTTTGCAATGAATGTTTGCCTCGACGATTCAAATATTACTAATTTTATAATGACGGTATTCCCAAATGCCACGACAGATTATCGTTCATGTGAAATATCTATATGATTATTGATTCGTGTAAAGTGGCCAAAGGTATGCCTTCCTTTGTATTTCCGCTGGTACTACCGCTGTAGATAGCCCGCAAACTGGTGGATCAGCCTATTTGTGAAGAACAGCAACGCTTTTGTTAAGGGGATGATACTTTTGCCGAATACACTTTCGAGGCAGCTGATGCCCAATGTCAATAGAAACTGAAAACGCGTGTCAATTCAAACAATTAATAGGGAGGCGAGCAGGGACGATGGAGGGAGGGGATAGATTCAAACAAATGGAAATGCAGGAGAGAAATACTTATTGCGTGCACACACAGTTTTGACATAAAAGCGAACATCAGCTGTGCTGTGGCCACAATAACGAGACAAAAGCGGCGTTAACACATTTCGCCCAATGAAGAATTGATGGCGGACCATTTGGTAGTCTTGTGCGAAGTTTAAGCAAGCTCGCGTTAATGCTGGTCGTTTCGGCAACGGATGGCAAATAAATGGGAGCACTAATTAAATGTCGTCTTTATTACGAGCTGGCTCGATTTGATTCAATAGTTTATACCCACTGGTGCATTCAGCTTCCCTTAATAATGTGTAGGTAGTTTAAAATATTAAATTACAGCATTTCCCCCCCAACATCATGAGAATAATTTAAATCGATTGTGTCGTGTGTCGGATGTGTTAATTGCCGATTAAATTTCTAGCAATGTTTGGAAACGTTTCGAAATTTTTGAAAGAAAGGTTTAAAAAATTTAAATACTCTAAATATTTCTTTTAGGGGATGTCTTTCTTTCAAGCAAGCAACACCAAAGTGTTTCACACATTGCAAGCGCTCCGAAGGAATATCCCAGAGTCTTTTCTCCCCCCATCAGGGCGCCAAATTATCTAACGAATGGGTTCTGGTAAACGAGGCAAGATTGTAGTAACGACTACATGCATGTAACGAGACATGCTCTGGACATGGACGCGAGCCGTCGGGTCCCTAATGGAAATCGAATCCTTTGTCAAAGGATGCCGACGCGCCAGTTATGGGTCCACATGTCCGAGCTGGAAGTTGGTCATGGCATCGCTGAGACACCGCCAGAAAAAGACGAAAGTAATAACGAGTGTTCAGCGTTACCTGCCTAAAACACAGCGCGCCTCTATCGGAGGAACTACGAACAGCGGCCTTCATTTTTCTAAAGATAAATCTATTTTTGCTCAGCCCTTGAAATAAAAATTGTCCACATTTAAAAATAGCTGTTTGCTTATAAAATTCAACGTGCACAAACCGAAATTCACAAGTTTTCATGATCCAGTTGAGAACAGAATTAAGATTTAAGTTTTAAGATTTAAATTTGATAATTCGTTTATCCATTTGACTTGATTGACATTTACGAGCCAAACATTAATTCTAGACGATTATAAACACACCAGTTTTTCACGAATTATTTTTTCGATGTAAGTTGTGAATTCAAGATACCTGAATCGCTGCATTTTAAACTTTTTTTTAATGGATTTCATAGCTCGTGGTATGGCGCCACTCAACACATCCGTTGGTCAGCCTTGCAAGTGCGACAGAAATGCCCCTTGCTTGCCTATAGGCCAACATTCTACGCAGGTAAACCTCCTTATTGCTTTAAGTAGAGAGCATTTCGCTTGCTAATGACAAAAACAAGTTTGCTTAACACAAAACAAGGCGACATTTCTTCTTGCTGCCAGGCAAGGCTCAACAAACGCATGGAGGGAACTGAATAAAGTACTTACTTGCTCTCTCCAGCGATCTCCTTTAGCCTGCGCACTAGGCGCGTTAAGCTTTCAAATTTAAATGTAACGACATACTTCTTGGGACTAATTCCTGACAAAAGTTGTAAATTTAACGCACCCGCTTGTTCGGTGACTCCACAATTACTCGGGTTACTCTCTAGAAAAACTACTTTTTTTTTTTGCTGGTTACCTTTTATCGACCGACCTGTACAGACGATACTCGTCTCTCCAGTTTGTACTTTGTTTCCAATCCATTGTGTGGTTTATTGGAGGGATACACCGACAGTTCGAAGCATTTTTGCTGATGCCACGTTTTAAAACCACCATGTTCGGAGGTCCCGATTAAAATCATTGACCCAAACGTCGTTCGAGGTCGGTTAGCGCTTTTCTCGAATACAATAAAAACAAAACATTAGTTTTTTTAAATTTGAAACTTAATCAAGAATGATTAAATTCTTAAATTTATGTGCTCCTTACATAGTACCTAAGCACCGAAAGGGGTACAGAAACTCCTGTTGTGATATACACTACAGCGAATTAAAATAAATAAATAAATAAAAATAATAATTAATGACTAATTCATTCACTTATTTATTCGCAATGTTGAAGATGTGGTTTGAAATTTATTGAAAGCGTTTGATGCGGTAACTAATATTTTTGCTCTCATTACAAGAAACTCTTTGATTGTGAATATTTTTATTGGCGGATTAACAGATTGTCACAAGATGGGAACGAAGTTAATGTTTGAAAAACTGTGTCTATCTTCTATCAGAGTGCATTTGTTTCAAAGTTACATTGTGTGCGCTTCTTGATTAAGTACACGAATGGACACTGTGGCCGCAAACCGACATTCCTTAACCCCTTCCAAATGTCCATTTTTGGGGTGAACCGACCACCACAAATTACACAATGACAGAAGGCAGACTAAACAATTCGAGCAATTTATTATTCATTTATTTGTCGAGGTATTTGGGGGTCACCAACACCGTTCAAAGTTTTTTTAAACCGTCCGTCAAACTAATAGGACAATATATGCTGGTGGCCAGCTTGCGGGTTTGTCCACGAAAACGTTGTTGGTCGTGTCTCATCTAGAGATGAACGTGGTGGCAATTTGTAACATAGCCAAACATTATTGGAAATGCTTAAATGAAAAGAGAAAAAAATCAACAATGGCATTTATTTGCCTCGATTGGTCAGAGATGGCTCCATGCCTTAAAGAAAGAAAACCGAAACCAGTCCCACAATCTAAAACAATTTGCAGGTACATACATTCTAGAAACTGTATGGCTCCCGTTACTGATACACAGGATTGTACGATTTAGGGTCTAACATTCCAGCCAACATCAAATCAACTCAGAAAGCCGAAATATTTAGCTCGAACGCATTTGCACAGCCAGCAAAGACAACAAATCTGGGTTCCAGAAGGTTTCCTTTTGATGAGCTCATTGTTGCAATGTTAAGAATTCGGTTTAACTTGCATCCCCAATCCCCCACTCTCTTCCTTCTATCCACTTATCATATAGTACAATTCCTCGCCACTTCAGCTATGACCCTCATGCAAATATTCTGGTTTACCAAACTGGCGAATAGTCGGTCACCGGTGCATATGTGACCTATTGTTTTGGTGACACGGAACAGGTAAGGGGAAATGAAATGTTGATCAACTGAAACCTAGTACCTTAGGTGTTTTGATACATGTTACGGAAAAATCAAAATGAACAAAAAATTACTTAAGCTTTGCCTAGTTTTCTCTATTAAGTTTTATTAATCTCTAAACCAAAAACTTGTTTGTATTCTGTTATATGAATTGTATTCCGAGATTCTGGGTTTGAAACAATAAATTGAAAACGAGTAACGTTCACTGGTCACTGGTCAGTGGACCGTGCGGGTGATGGGCGGTGCGGAAAAGTTGGCTGTCAGACTGCAGTTAGACAGACGAAAAGGACGGTAACTTACTCTCTTGATAAATTTGAAAACAGAACAGAGCATTTGTAAACTGTGGACGACTTCGAAAATATAGGTTGATTGCTTGGACTGCAATCGAGAGTCGGCAACAAGATCGTCGATAAACGTTTATTTATATCTGCAATTTATATCGCAAATCTATAATTTCTTAATTTTTCCTGAAAATCAGATATTAAATGTTGTTTATCGACGATCTTGTTCCAGACTCTTGATAGCAGTTCAAGCAATCATCCTATATTTTTGTTATTAATACTTCACATTTACTATTTGGATTATTGATTAGATAACGAATTTGGCCAAACATGTGCAAAAATCACGAAAATGTAGAAGATGCCGGAGAATGATAACAAATACTTTAAGTGAAGAACGGATTGCTGGAAATAATCAACAGATGCGGTTACGAGCGAAAATGTTAATATGCTACTGGCTTTCTAAGATATTTAACCGATTATGAGCAGAGTGATGTGAGACGGTTCTGTAGTCTCGTAGAATGGGGTGCTGCCCCTGGCTGGTGGAAGAGAGCGCGCAACGCAAAGCA
>JAQGBY010000902.1:0-35168 GCA_034698785.1 Mycogona germanica
GGCTCGGGGTACTGGTGAAAATGTGCCTCTCACATAGGGCCTAAGCTCTGAGAGGGGTACAGAATCTTCCTGTTGTTGATCCGTCACTTCAGTGAATTAAAAAAAAAAAAAAAAAATTTTTTTAGTTTCATTACAGTATTTATATTTTTCGTGAGTCTCTCCCAATCACTCCATTTTGGTCACTAGGGAACTCCACCAACGACAATAGTTTATTCCCAAAAAGTTCCAATCCATCATATAACTGACGCGCTCGTGTACATGCCCCATTGTACCATTTAAAAAATATATCTTTGGTTGGATAACACCTAACCCCATGTCAACCCAGAGTCCTATTGGAATCGCCGTTCACATTTCCAAAAATGTTAATTGGAAATGTTGCTGGCCTATATATATATATATACATTAGATATAAATGAAATGATAATAATAATAGAACATGCTGCAGATTACATTCAGAATTTATTTTTGTGTCAGTTTTCCGCGTTAACCGATGTGTTCGCGATTCAGTTTTCCCCGTCGCAGTGTACGTACATAACCGTGGAGAGCAAATTGTCGATCAATGCAAATTTAATTCAAATCCAACAACTATGTCTCGTATTCGTCCAGCGGCGTGAAACGAGCGCCGGTTTCTTTGCATGTAATCGCCTGTGACACGAATTCCTTCATCCGTATCTTTATTTTTTGGTTGCGCGAAAGAAAGGTCTTCTCCTTTCCAGTTCTGAATCTCGGAATGTTAGTGCTTGTCTTGTGGTAGTTTTTTTCTCCCCTGCAGTTGAAAATTCCTGTCATATCTGTCTTTCTCTCTCTTGAGCGAATTGAGAGAAGGGCTGAATTTACATTTATCTGGAAACGAGTTGTCATGATCAATGACGTGTGTAGACTGCTACACTTCCTGTCGCAACACCGCCAAAATGAATCGTCATAGACAAGAGCCAGGAGATCGACCTCCTTTTTTTTTAGTTTTCCGTAACGTGAATTCCGTAATCGTCAATAAGAATTCAGGAGATGATACTGTCATCTTGTAGAGAGAGGGCTTCAAACTTCGGCACCACTTCATAGCCACCCTGAAATCCGGTCTCCCCTGTTTCGGTGCTGGCACATTTAATTGGTCTGCCTCCAGTCAATCGACGTCAGCACTCCAATGGCGCGACAAAAATCATTATTTCATTTATTTTCGAATTGTCATTGTCATGCGAACGGCTAATTTCGGATATTGCGATAACGATTCCGCTTCTCCTGCATCCGCTCGCCAAACTGGCATGACATCAACATGTGTGTTGAGTTTGGCCATAGGTGTGTTTTTCTGTAGTCAGTAGTTAGATTCGCTCACCGTTATACGTATAAGAGTGTACGGTATATCTTTTTTTTTTTTTTTTGCAATCGGCAGTCGACACGCGTGTTGGGCGTCTTCGAACAGCTCACCGTGGTTGCGAGATGTTCGAATTACGTTGGTCGTGGTTGTGACGTCAAACGTTCCTAAAAATATATGTTTGTGTTGCTCTGAGCATGGCGATGCGAAATGCAGGCGCTAGAAGAGGCAGAGGCATCCGCCCACGTAAAAAAAATGTCGTTTACTTTTTTTCTTCTTCGTACCTTGTAAACTTAAAAGAAACGGAAATGCCAAGTTTGTGTGTTTCTAAAAAAGATTCGAGTAAAAACTATCTTGTTGGGGAGAACCGGCTATATGCCATGAATGGCATAGCCGGTTTCCTAGGTTTCCTAGCCACTTTTCCTAGCTGATATTAGTGTTCCAGTTCTGTATGCTCTTAATTATTCAAGAGCGCGCATCGTGGAGCCCTCTTAGTAAAATATTTCCCAGGAGGGCAGGCAACGTTACGTAGGCCGTCAAGTTATTGCCAATACACATTAGCCGGTGGGATTTCAAATTTGCGCGTTTAATTATTTCCAAATTGTCGACTGGCTTACCCCTTTCGTTTGATAAATTAATCATAGAGCTCTGCATTTTAGTGTATTTTTAGTAACGCGCCCGCTAAATGAACTGGTGAAATGATCATGCACTCTCTCATCTAATAGAGCAGGTGATCGTTTGTCCAAACCGAATAAAGTGCTGGACGAAATTTGGCAAATCATTCATTAATTTGGAATGGCTGGTCCGTCGGATTACTTCCGCCCTCGTTCATAACAGAACGCTGGTTCGATTTCCGACAAGAGAACTTCGGAATTTTTCGGGATAGGTGCGCCTTTCGGAATGGATGCCAGTACGATATTTGGTATACGTTAGATTTCTAACTTTGTATCAAGACTAGACACAACAACCAGGTCGCCCTCCTTAACAAATAGTTCAAGAAAAATAATTTAACTATTCTTTTTTTAAGAATATAATTATTTTTGGATCATAAACAAAATAATTAAACGAATTTGTGATGACCTATAATTCCCTCAGTCTATTTTATTATAGAGGAACACTGAGTATTTATTTAGAAAACAGACACCTGAATACCGCAAATTCAATAGATCAAAACAAATAAACTTTATTTTTTATTTTTAGCGTTAGTGTTCTAAATGCTGCACGCTCCCATTTACGGCAGACTGGTTTTTATTGTCTGCTAATTGGGATGATCTACTGCAGGTATGTTATCGTTATCACACTTGAGCTGAGACGAAAATATCAAACGATCGTGAATGCAAATCGCATATTGTTCGCGAAACTGGGACAAATTGGATCGAAAGCTCGCCAGGAATGCAGGTCTCATCTTTGGACGTCGGGCGTTGCCTTCAGAAACAAAAGCCGAATACAAGTTATTGTTGCGCGCTACCTGGTGACTAATGTTGAAATTATTGTAATGTCCAAAGAAGGAAGTGATCTTGCTCTCACCAGCAACATAAAATTTCTAATTGAGAATTCAGTTTGGCCCACGTAAAAAATTTGGGGTTTAATAAAAAATGTTTTGTATTTTGGAGAAAGAAAATACCTTTAGCAAAATTTAAAGTTGCCATGCTCACTAATAAATTATATTTGTAAAATGGAAATTAGAGCTACCAATACCAATTTGTTTATAAATGTGGGAAATGAAAAATTATTCATTTGAGAATGTATGTCATCCACAACTTTTTTAATTTTTATTTCATTATCAAAAGTGTATCTTAGGAAAATTTTAATTTTTTCAAATATTTAAGTTTAGGAAAAATATAAAAAAACACTAAGTCGATATCAGAATTTTGGGTCTATCTTTTTTGCACCGGTCATAGCGTGTCTGATGAGGCAGTTGACGAAATTGAGTTTGTCGGTAAACTGCATCCTGCTTTCTAAAAGTTTGTTTTTTATTGCTGCATAAAATTTGAAAATGCGACCGAAAAAGCAGGTTCGGTGTATTTCGGGTTTAGCGATCTTGTCGCGCTTGCCCATCTCTCTCTCTCTCCTTGCGGTCCGGTCATCGGCTGTCATATTGACCGGTCGATCCACTCTCGACGCTTCAATGGATTTCTTCAGCTGGTCGTGCACCGCACATGTAACATATCGGCTGAGCGATATACGCGCACGTACATGTATATACAGAGTTATATTGAAGACGCAAACGATCGCCAATCGCCTATTCGCGACAATCTTCCTCCCCCGTCCTCCCCGTTATTTATATCTAGAGAGGAGATAAAAAATGCGAGGTTCTTTCTTAACAAGCGCCTATGGACTCGTGAAATGACTGTACACTCCTGAGATCCTTCGCCACGCAAGCGGATATTAAATCTTTACACAGCGCGTCGCTGAGAGACACGCTCAGTTTATTCCTGGTTTGTTTGGAATCCTGTGCCTTCGACAAATAATCGCAGATATTTCCTATCGTTAATGACAGTGACCATTCAACGTCAAAACGCAGATGTCCTCATTCCCTAGCGGTCAATGCCGTTAAATATCGATCATAAAGTAGCGTTTTGGCGAACGTCGTGATTCTATTACGTTCGCATTTATTTTTATTGATATTTCATTCAGATCCAGGTTTTTTTTAATAGAAGCAATTACAACGTAGTGTTAATTTTGCCATTCACTTATTTATATTTTTGTGTCATTCCACATAGGCGTCTGCACATGCCATCACCACCGCCACCGTGTCCTAACGATCCGACAACGCCATGCCGGCACAGTTGACGCTCGCCCTCCTCGGCCGTGACACGCGCGCTTCGAGGCGGCGTGACGCGTGACAGAAACCCCTCCGTCAACCCACACACACACCACCACCCCCACGTACGTCGTCATCATCGCCATCTATCATCACGACCTCGACCTCATCGTGCATCGCGCCAACCGATTGAAATACTCTCGCATCTCTTTGCTCTCCCATTCGCTCTTCGACTCTCTCAATCAACTGGTTACGGTCTCTTCAATTCGAAGTCGTTCGGCGGAGATCGAACCGCGTGCACCAAACCACCATCCTCAGACACCAAATTGAACAGTCTTGCAACGTAAACATCTTTAGTGGTCGCTTCTTCGAGTGATACCTGCTTTACATTGCTCCATTCTGATTACATACATATTTTTTTTAGAACCCTCCAATTACTGGACGTTCCGGGTCACAAATTTTCCCGTTCTCTTACTAATCATATGATTCTCCGCGACTTCGCACTTTATTCGAAATAAAACGACAAGACTCCTCCCAAAAATACGAACTCCGAAAAACAAAATATTTCCTCGAAAACGCACAATAATACCATTCGCTCGTCCCTTCCCTCGACGATAATATTACAATTGTTATTAGTGTTTCTTTAGAACATTAATTCTGTTTCCCCTCGAAAGTTATTTCTTCTCTCGAACTTAATTTATTCACGCTGCTGATTTTTCGTACATATTTCGCTTCGTGCGACTGAACATTTAAGTCTACGTAAGCGCACCCTAGTGGTCAACCAATCATCATGCCGTACAACAGCTACAGCAGCTCGACGTCGGTCAGTCGACCGCCCTGCTACCCGACTTCGTCAGGCAGCAGCGGTGTCAGCTCCTCTTACCACCACCGCACCAGCTCGACTTACCTGAGCAGCACCGGAAGTAGCGGCACTGCCTCCTCCGGTTCTTACGTCACTCCGCGCAGCAGTCGCGCCCTGCTCCACTCGCGCACCTCCAGCCTGGACCGCAGTTCCTCCTCGTCGCGAGACTCCACCTCCTCCAGTACGTCCACCTCGTCCACCTACCGGCCGTCATCCCACTTGCTGTCCTCCAGCAACTCTTCGTCGAGTTCCTCGTCCACCCTGCTCCGCTCGCTGGCCGCCTCGCGTCCAGCTCGGGCAAACTCCTACCTGACCAGCTCGTCCAGCTCCGCCGACAGCACCAGCGGTACCAGCGCTCTCTCGCGGCGGATGGACCTTGACCTCAAGACCAGGTTCGCTAAGCTCGAGTTTGGGGCGTCACTGCGGTCTAGCGGATTGCGCACTGGCAGCACCGCCTCCTCCGGCAGCGGCTCGAGCGGAAGTGGCGGGCGTGCCGGCTGCGACGCCATTCATGACCACAGCTCCACCTCGGCCGTGCTCACCAACTACCGCCACCTGGGGGATAGCAGCTCGTCCACCACTGGAAGTGATCGCCCACGGAGGTTGCTCAGCGACTCAAGTGTGTCCTCTCTGTCCACCTCCACGGCCCCCAGTCGTCGGTCCAGCGCCACCTTGCGCAATTCGATCGAGGCAGAGTCCAATTCGAAGCTCGGCGGCGGCAACAGCAACGGTGGTGTCGACTCTGACTCTGGTCTATCCAGCTCGTCGTCCGGCAGTTCGTCGCCATCGCTCAGCACCGGCTCCAGTCACGGCAAGCTTTCCGCCTCCTCCTCGCTGCTAGACGAGAACTCCAACCACCGTGCCGGCAGCGGCTACAAGTACGACTCCAACCACAACCACCTGTTCCTACCGTCCAGTACGGGCAGCGGCAGCAGTCGGAGTGGCGGGCGCGACTTATCCGACACCGGCAACGGCTCGTCGCCCAGCGTCTCTTCCTCCTCGTCCAACGCTTCATCTACCACCCGGCACTCCCGCTTCGGTTCCACCGATGACGTCACTGGAGGAAGCCCCAACTCTTCTTACTCGTGTAGCGCGGCGCGGAGACGCCGGACCTCCGGGCAGGCCTCCACCTCTGGCTACAGCAGCGTAAGTCTTTATTTACTGGTAGAAATTTGACTTTTTAGATATATCCTCCTGGGACTTGAGCACCGTTGAGCACCTTGTTGGCTTAAATATGAATTATTTTAAATTTCACGGAGCTTGGGGTGCGTTACAATTTGTCAGTTTCTCTTGTGGTGATAAATTTATTTTACGCTGAACGAGCATTTTTCGTCTTTGGAGGATATATTTTTTCAGTTCACTCCTTGTTCCACCCCACTCGCTCATTGTTGTCTACAAAATCACGAATGTTGTGACATTAAAAGCTCTTCCCACGAAGAACCTTTTGGAAAAGAAATATATGTGTAACGTTTCGATTGCAATTAAAACGTGTAACTAGATTACACTTTGCCAATGACATTTTCGGCTAGCTAAATTTTCGGATTTGATAGATCGCATTTTTTCCTATTGCGTGTTTAATTGTTGGTTACTGCTTTAAATCAGACGTTGCGATTATCATGAAAGTAAACTGAGTCGGCGGAATAGAAAAAAATGAGAACGTCTGACGTTCAGAGTAATTTCTTAATTTGGAAATTGCATTCACCCCGTTGAGCCCCAATTTGTGCTTGGACGAGCCGTTTTCCATGCCAGAGAAGAGCCAGACCGCAGAGATGATGGCATCAGCGCCGGATGTTCACATGCCGTCTATCTGCGTTGCACTTTGCCTGGGCTTCTGGCATGTGTCAGCCATCGGCTCCGGCTAGTTTCTAGTTTTGGCGGCAATTCTCCGCGCCAACCTTCCCTGCTCTCACCCCCCCCCATCCTCCTCTTCATCCTCTACCGATCCTTTTCTGAGTTTGGGATCCCATCTTGCGTGTGGTTGCGGCCTCCAACAGTAATTATTGCCAACGCTGTGCGTCGTGAAGGACTGACGCTTCAAAGCTTAATATAGGCACACCGCACACACGCGACTTATCCCGGCCTCTCTCCTGCTGGTGCACGCTACATCGCAAATTTTGGTGGCGGCTGATGAGCGAAATTGTGGTTATGGGTCGGGTGCAATACTGGTTCTTGAGTGTTGAACCTACAGAGAGGATCTCTGTTAGCGTTTTCACGCGTTTATTCATTTCATTTGGTCTTTCAAATTTCATTCTCAATATCAAATTGCGTCAGCTGCGCATGCGCACAATCTCCAATTCCACTCGTTTTGAAAGACCAAAATGTACATACATCCAGTATAGCTTGTTTTCGGGGAGGATCAGATACCACCGTGGTTTTTATAGGTATAACCGACTACATAAGATTCTGAGATATTTGTTAAGGAGGTCCACCAAGCGTGTTCGCATATGGCTTCTGCATCGGAGCAAAACTGGCGAGAATTGGTTGGCGGTGTTTTTGTAAACACGGTGAGTTGCAGCTCCGGTCAACCCTCTTTCCAGTAACATGCAAGGTGAATTTAGGAGGGCGGCGATTGACGAGATAATGGATAACGAGCTGACCACTGTTGTATAATCCGCGACCTCGAGCTTTCTTACGTGTGTGTGCGTGTGCGTACAGGCGATAAGGGTTGGATCTGGTTTTCGATTTCGAAGCGACGACGATACTTCATACCACTTTGAGCACTCCTATTTGCGGTTGAATTAAATATCTGGTTTATATTACAGAATGAAACCAAAAGAACATTATCAAGGTGTTTTATTCTTTTCAATTCGGCGATTTTTAATTTGGATTACAGAGTAGAATGTTTTAATCTTCTGAGTTAATTAATTGCAAAAAATAACTGCATAAGAATGATCACCATAACTTAAAATTTCACGACATTTTTAAGTTGTCAAAAAAAATTCAATCAGTTTTCGCTCTTTTAATCAATTCGGAACTACGGCCGATGAAGTTTCAATTAACGAGTATCTAAATTTTAATGTTCATAAATATTTATGTGTATCTCGTGTTTTTCATTTTGTTCGTGCCCATAAACTCGCGATCATAAATATTTACTGATATTCGCCATCTCGGCTGGCAAAGTAAGATCAGCGCATGGTAGAAGTAAAAAAAAGAGTAAAGAGCAAATGAGTTTCCCCCCAGTTGACTAAAAAAATATAATGGGCAAGACCAATTTGTATAATGCGCGTCCATGTATCGATTAGATCCGAGCTTGCTCGCTGCGACTGCGACTTTATTATAAAATAGCTTCGCACAAAATCAAGAATGGCGTTCGACGTGGGACCACTTCATGTATTTTTAGCATCTGGCTGTTCGCACATGCACAGCCGATGGCGGGGGAACATTCTGCTAACGCGGTCCCCGACGCAATTTTGGCTCGCCCCGGCACGAGAGGTGACGTCACAGTTCTGTTTTTGGGACTTGGGTTTACCGTACGGTGGCGCTCGTGCAGCTCGACATCGGTGGGCCGAGCGTAGATTACGGGACCGACACACGACAGGCGAGTAAACACACGCGGCGGACCGACTGCCCACCTATATGCGTCCTGGTCACCACCTTAAGAGGTCGGCCATCGATGCTGACCATCTTGGTCGCCATCTTGGCCATGTCGTCGTGTCTCCTGATCGTTTACGCTCACGTCGCCCCGTGCTTTACTGACCAGGTATATTTCCTGCCTTTTTACAAAATTTCGAATAGCTTAGTGGGAGTAATCATGATTAATATAATTTATTGTCGAGAATTTATCTTATTAGTTTCCATTACAAATTAATCAATCGAATCAAGACAATTGGACAATAGTGTAGAATGAAAACGACGAGTTTTTTGCCTGCCACCTGAACCTTCAAATCACCATTGACATATCCGTCCCCCCATAATATAATTTTTTTAATTTTGTCAGTGATAAATAATACTGTACCTGTATTTCTAGATGTTGTCTAAATTTTCAGTTTTGATTTGATCACTGTAAAGAAATAGTGGTTAAATAATCTGAATTTCAAACAGAGTCCATTATTTTGCGGTTAAAAATGGTTTTTGATGAGTTCCTTCTGTTTTTCCGAATAAATTTGTTTCAATCGAAAACGCATAAGACCTGTTACGTGTAGCAAGAGCATTGCCATATCGGAAGGCGCCAGTCGGTTTCTCCAAATATACACTCAGGGGTATGATTTGAAGGCCGACGCGTAAAAGTTATGTCTGCCATATGAAGCAACCCAGTAGAACACTGCCAACGTGCAGTGCCGTTTACAATGGCGGAAGATCTAAATCGGTGCTCCTTGTAAAATGTTTATCGGTTGTCCTGGCAGATCATGTGACCGGGATAATGGATTAACAACTCTGACGTGCAGGCGCGAAGAAATCTGGATCCTGTGTGATACCTTTGGTCCCATGCTCGATCTTGATTTTTTTTATGAGTCCCAGTAGGTCAAGCGTAGTTTAAATTTATTCCATTGCATTTCCTCGGTTGGAAGCCAATTTGTAGGTGTCGAGATGCTTTTGTCTGATCTTCTAAATTGTAAAGAAAACACGGTAGAGACTCCTCCCAAACTCCATCCTTACTCACCCTTGGTGCAGAGGTTTTGTGAACGTCAACAATACAGCCAATTTTATAATATCATTAAAATTCTTATTGTAGAAAACATACAGTGTGTTGGGAATTGTTTCACGCTCCATTGACGTGGCATGTAGCCCGGTTTTAACCGTCATTGTGACGGCGAGCGTGTCCAATGATAATGGCCATCCGACGTATTGAACGAAGCGAAAAAAAGAAATAATGTTACGGTGCATAGGCTGTGCCAGGATGAGGATATTCCTGGACACTTGCCCAGGGTGCAGAAAGCGCAGAACCCATGTGGACGCAAATATTTCAATAATTTTCGAAGATTTTCTTTCAGGGGTCCACTTGTCTTGGCTCGAAACAGTTTTTTCTTTGAATTTTCGAGAGTGATAAAAGTGAAAGTTTTGCCTAAGGTGAACTTGGTAGCCGGCCATCTGCAGGTGAGAGGGAGAGGAGAGACGTGGGCGAAGTCCGCTAGCATTTGCCCATGACGTAATTATCCCTGACGATGTGCCCCGCATTTCTGCAGACTATATATTCAAGGTCGACCTGTGGCCGGTTTTGATCGCCGTCGATTCGCCTGCGTCACTGTACTGTAGTAGGCTGGTTGGTGGCGGTGGGGACTTGCGTATTTGCTGAGGTGTGTAGGTGGCGTTGGGGATTTCGAAATCTGGTCGAACTGAAGCGCCCAGCTCCAGGACGGGGACTTGACGGCGATGTCTCTTTTCAGTTGTGTGCTTAAATAACCTCTTGCGACCCACTGATTACTTTGACGAGCACACGATTCCAAACAGTCATTCATGGATTTTGAAATCCCAGAAACACGATGAAAATGGTTAGAACTTTTGTGTTCGTTTTCAATTGACTGTACTCAAATAAAGTGGAAGTTGTACCCGGGCCAGCGTCGGGCGATAACTCTTCTTACAATACATAATAGTAAACTATTATTTTTTTTAATGAACTAATTTAACTAGAAAAACGTGGGAACTGACGATACAGGGACTGTACTCAGTTTCACCGAATCTGGAAAACTTAACTAACGTCAACGTTGTGACATTACTTCCAGCGTGCAAAATCAATCTCACTTAAAGATTCAAAATTCGAAAATGTGTTGGAATGTTCTAATTTCAAAACAGTGCGCGCCATTTTTGTATTGATCGAACGAATTCGATGCATGAATGCAGCCTTTTAAAAAAATTAAGAACATACAGGTATAAAAATTAAATGATTTTCTTTGCTGATTGATTAAATTATATTGCTGTCAAATGGTCAATAGAAGGCCACAAAAAAATATTTAAATTTTGTTAATTGGTGTCCATCGGCCCCAGAGGTCATTTAGGGAGTTCAGAGAATTAAAGTAGAAATCCCCGATTTTCCTTTCACCAATTTACTCATTAATATAACCTACAAGACGCCGGTGGTCTAAGTCGAATATTGAAATGGTCGCGAACTATATAATATAGATTGCAATTTGCGGACGCTGCACGCCGTTATGTTACTCGTCCGCCCCCCAGCCACCGCCACCACCCTCGTCGGTTCACGTCAAAATCGATGCCAAGGGTTGAACTTGATAGAATTTTAGTTGTAATCGCTGCACGAGGACAAGTTTGCGATTTGCCGGAGTGTCGGCCTTGTTGTTGGCAAAGTACATTTTACTCTCTCCAGTTTCTGCCTCTGAGGATTGTGAGCGCGTTTGTTGCACACCATAGCCTTGCCTGCTCCACTGCTCCGATTGGACTAACCTATTTTTTCGAGAGGCGATGAATCTCAATCAACGTGGGCTAAACGCGCATTGATATAAGAAATTTCGGTAGGGAAAAAAAAGTCATGGGAGATCGGAACCACGAAGAGGATATTAAGTTGTACCATTCACGGAAATATGATCTTCTGGTGATGCGATGCGGACGTGGTCTCAAGATGATCAGTCACCCTATTCGTCCAGTTTTATGACAGTTTTATTTTTAATTTTGAGTGTGTATTTTCGTATAAACGATGCGACTAAGGCATGAGTCTGGCATCGTTTTGTGGATCAAAAGAGCGGCCGAGGTAAATTAATTAAATGTCACCAGACTAGTTTCCAGCTTAGTTTGCTGTCGAAGATCGACTTTTGCACTTTAATATTTTTATATCTAGAGTGAGGGTGGGGGGTAATAATTCCGGAAGGTGTTGATGTCGACATCGCACTGAGTCGATCATAAAAATTTCTGCTCGTTCTGCCGTGCACGATAACGCGCGGATGCCTTCGCCGATCCACCTGACGATCCGCGCGGCATCCTCGTTTCTAATTCGTTCTCTGGTGAAGGATGTCATACCATTCGTGATTAGTATGTGTGGACAACAAAATCACCTTCCCTACTTTCCTCAATGATTCTCCTCCCCCCCCCTCCAGTTGCCAACCTGTACCGTGTTCCAGAAACGAGTGCGGGTTTGTCAATTTTATTTGTCTCGCTCCGTTTTTCAGGATGCCAGCAGCAGCAGCAACAGCAGTCCCGGAGGCTCCTCCTTCAGCCGCGACAAACACGAATCGGGTGGCCTAGTTGGGCTCCGGAATCTGGGCAACACCGTGAGTATAGATTTTTTTTCCTCTGTCGTTTTATCTCCCCTCCCCCTCCCTCCACCTCCCACCAGTCTTGTTGTTGTTACCTTGGAAAGGCGTCATGTGTCCGCGTACGTTCTGAGCGTATGGCGCGAGCGTGTACGCAGTCTAGATTGTGCCGGAACACCACCACCACCAGCACCACCCCCATCGATGTTGGTGCCGGCACTCACCGGCAGCCTTGTGTGTGTAGTGCTGGTGCAGTGAGCTCATAATAAATATAGAAGCTCGCCTCTATCTCTCTCTCGCTCATTCTCCTCGCAGTCAGTCAAGTGCATATCTGTACATTTGGAATGCGACTCACGTGTGTGTCTACTAAATAAATAAAAAAAATTGGCTGACAGTTTACGTATACGAGCGGAGGCGGTGCTTCTCTTTTTTTTTTAAATGTCAAACCATTACCAAAAATGGATGCAGCCATAGCCACATTCTGGTATTGTAATCTGAGCTCGATCCCAAACACCAGTTGCAGTAAATATCAAAATTCATAATAAAAATTTAGCTCCAAGGAATTTTTTTGTGCGCCAGTTTTTGATCACTCCGAAAAGCAACTTTGTAACTTGTTTAAACCATTATTTTAATGCTGATAAGGCGGGCGACCAAATAGTCTAATCGCACCTTGACAGAACGAGTTGTGACTTTCTTAAACTTGACATTTTTAACACTACCATTTAAAACAGCTGATGCCTCAATTGGCACGGCTCTAATGTTTACGCTAGTTTCTAGAGCGTGACTTGCAGCGCAGACATGAATTAATAAGACAAAGTTGTGATAGGTTGTCTGAAAGAATTTCTTCAGATTTTGTCAGAATTTGTTTTTGAGACATGTAGCGCGAGTAAAATAACAACTAATTTATTCTGCTCTTGTTGTGTGTTTTTCTTACAAATCTCCAGTGTTTCATGAACTCTGTGCTACAATGCCTGAGCAACTCAAGGCCCCTGCTGGATTACTGTTTGCGCGAAAATTACGTGGCCGACAACAACACCACTATCAGTTCCATGAAGGGAGCTCTCTTTAAAGGTGAGACACGAGCTCCCAACGTTTTGGTAATTGCCACGTGCCGTACGTGCCACCACGTCCCAGCCACCACCACATTAATCATACCCTTTCATTTGTGCCCATTTTCTTTATCCCCCCAAAGCTTTTGCCAATCTCCTGCAGACCATGTGGAAAGCCGACAGCAATGATCCGGCCATCAATCCACAGGCCTTTAAGTCTCAAATCCAGAAGTTCGCACCTCGTTTCATGGGATACAGGTAGGCAGAAAGACTTAAGTGTTGACACCTCTTTATTGACGTTTATTTCTTATACATAAAAAGATGGCAGCTGTGTTTGGTCATATCGATTAACCCAAATTCGTTTTTAGAAATCATTGACCATCTCTTAAGTTTCTTGGCATACTGTGTCTATAATGCTATTATATGACTATTATGCGTCATATGATGGCTAATGAAACAGCTTTTATACAATTCTTCCACCTTAGCCAACAAGATGCCCAAGAGTTTCTTCGCTACTTGCTACAAGGATTGCACGAAGACATTAACAGAGTCACCACTAAGCCGTCTCCTATACATTCTGATATCGATGAAAGTTTGAGGTAGGTTTCCTGCTTATTTATTCCTGCTGATTGTTTCCTAGTTTTCATAAAATCGTTTTGATGATATAAACCGCGTGTTTCCATTTCAATTTTAAAGCGATAACCAGAAAGCCCTCGAAAGTTGGAGACGCTACTTGCGATTTGACGATAGTAAAATTGTTGGTGAGTAATTGTGATTAAATACTTAATTTTTAAATTGTGTCAGCAAAGTCGTACTTGCTGCCCCTCTTAAACAAATGTTGGTTAGGAATCATTGTGCGATCGAAGAACAGCTGGCGCCCTCTTCTGTACACGCGACTCAAATGGCATATTAGTTCCCCTCTGTGTCTGCTTTGTGTGATTGCTTATTTATAAGGGGCAGAACAGATCCCCTTGAAGTCTGCGTTTTTAACGCATTGAGAAATTATTCTTCCGGCAGATTTATTCGTTGGTCAACTGAAGAGCACCCTAAAGTGCACAGTTTGCGGTCACACATCTGTTACATTTGATCCGTTTTGGGATCTATCTTTGCCGATACCTAAGGTAATTTTGACCCAATTGATCGCACTCTTTTAATTATGTACAAGACAATCCATTTCTTCCTTTCCTTTTCCTTATCCTTTTTAAAGGAATTTGTTTTAAATCATTGATATGTTTTTACAGGCATCAAGTTCTGTGAAACTCAATCAGTGTTTCGATCTGTTCGCTCGAGAGGAGGTTTTGGATGGTGATGAGAAACCGGTACGTTTATGATTTCTTTGAATTTTGTTATGATGGAATGAATTTCATTTTTTGTTTTGATTGGTATTGTGTGCTATTTAATATTAATTACTTAATTCGCTTTCTGTCCCAAATTTTACTGCAGACATGCTCGAGGTGCAAGACGAGAAGAAAATGCACCAAGAGCTTCACCATTCAAAAGTTTCCCAAGATTCTAGTCATGCGTATCCTTTTCTACTGTTTCACTTTGTTGCAGTTTCATTGGTCTCCTGTTTCTATGCAAATGTTCTTTAGTTTCATATTTTGGTCATAGCTCATAGGACTTCAGAAATATTTGTATAAGTTAATAAAGAATTTAAAAATGATTGTATAAACTGATGTTGGTGTATTCCATTCTTAGAAAAGTTAAGTCCCATTCCTAACTTATTTTCTTAAAAGAAAAACATCTGGCTTTGTAATGTTCAATGTTTCAGTATTCCCTTAACGTATTGATTCAGATCTTAAACGTTTTTCTCCAAGTGAAAAATACAGAGCCAAGTTGACCACCAATGTTGATTTCCCGCTCTACAACCTGGATCTGAGCAGCTATGCAACCAATGCCAATCGAGGTTTGTCAGTTCAAGGGTTTTAGATTTAGCTTTATGGATATTCAACAGTTAATAAATACCCTTTTCATGCGTGTTACACTTTCCTAATTAAAGATTTTGATTTTATTCCAGGACAAGATGGCATTTACAATTTATACGGCATCTCCAATCACTCTGGCACAGTGTACACTGGTCACTACACAGCCATCTGCAAGCATCCCTACTCTGGCGACTGGCACGATTTCAATGACAGCAGGTTAGTGGCAAGCCTTGGAATGTGATTGGCATTATATTCGAACATTAATAAAAACAAATTAAATTTTATTGAAAAAAAATAAACTTTATTGTCTGTGCTATGTTTGATTACAATAAAAAAAAAAAAATAAAAAAAAAAAAAACACAACAATAAGGCATATCAATTCGAGTGATGGCTACTGCAGGCAGCGCCTTAAAATAACCACACACGAAAAATATGTAAACATTGATAACGAAATGCAGTTTATTACGATTTTTACGGAATTGTATCCGTTAACCCACATTTGAAAATTACATGCGTCATCAACATGTGAGGGCAAAATTATCGAAATTTTGAGTTACAAGTTTTGGATTTTTATTTATAGTTCTTTTCACAAGTTTTATTCAGTGGTAAGATATTATCAAGTTATCCGCCACAAAGCCAAATTGTTCAATATGTGAACTTGACACAATTTTGACTGGCCAATTTTACTTTTCATTTGAATTATTTAGGTTTTTGACGTGTACTGCTCAGTATTGTACAAAATCGTGATACACATCGAAGGAAACATGGGTTTAAATTAATTCATTTTTCTATGTCAGGGTTTCTAAAGTGTCGACAAGTAGCATCTCGTCCTCTGAAGCCTACGTGCTGTTCTACGACCAGGTGGCACACAGCTCAAGATTGTGAGAAGTTTGTCGTTCGGCAATCGAACACCGACACGAACAGAGAGCCATTTTGGAATGTTGCTCAGAAGCCTCTAGCGCGTCCTCAAAAAAATGGAATCACGCGCCAACCGAAGAACCGTCATGCGCACCACTCGGCTCACCACGGCTCTATCGCGGAGCATGTGCAAAGACTAAACTACTTTCGTCCAATATCAAGCAAGATGTCGACAGTCTGGTGATCTTTGCCAATGTGACCCTTACGTGTCTCGCTGTCAGTGGAAGACGTAGTCACCGTTTCTGAAGTAGAAGTCGGTTCAGCAGATCTTGTGGCCGTTTATAATAAATGGTATGAGATTTGACAACATTTTTGATGAAGTTAACACCCTATTCTCCCTTAGAATGAAAGTTTGCGTTCATTCGAACTACATGATAAAAAATTGCAGTTTAGCGCCCTTGCATGCTCACAACAGTTATGCATAATTAAGATTTTGACTCGTGAAAAGGTTCAGATGTTAGCTGCTCTATAGAGACTTTTCGAAGAGATACGGCTAAGATACATGAAATTAGTCGTGAATTTCCAATCAATGATTACAAATTTTTCTTCATCTTCAACGAGCATACGCATGTTAATCTCTACTAGTGTGTAGCTCTATAAAACTTGGCAGAATCTCAAGATTTTCAAGACCTCCATTAATAGTCCCGCGCGCATTCCTTGCACAAGTGAATGTTGGTTGGAAGATATTTATATATATGTAGATGAATCATTTTCTATAGAGCCCGTTGCCATATTATATATATACACACATATATATATATAATATACTGACGTTAGTCGTCAAAAACAAAATTCAGGATTCGAAGTAATAGTGGAAAACGCTCATCCAATCGGTACGTTAAGGTTTTCATGGTTATATTTACGCGCTGTTTCGAAGTTGAGTCGTTTACACATCATGGACTTGTCGAAGCGAAAAAAAAATTAATTGAGGCATGTTGTTTATGTCCATGTGATATTTACTGAAATTATAGAAGATCGTTAGCGATGTAAAACTCGAGATTTCCGTGTGAAACTTGGAAACGACTCGTGTGTTTGATGAACTTGATATATTTAAGACGCGTTAAATTTGAAGCGGTGCGTGCTTGGGACTGAGAAAGTAAATTAACTTTAGTAGGACTGGGGGAGTACCGCAAATTTGTTTATAATATAATTAAATTAAGCTAATGATTTATTCCTACTAACAAAAATTTCAGCAAAAACAAAATTGTCAATTTAAATATATATAATTTTGTGCAAGTGACAAAACAGAGACCACCTAAAGGAACTAGTCGATAGTCGTAAATATATATATATATAGCTTGAATTGGCTACGTGTAGTGCAGTTCTACCGAATCTCCTAGATAGTTGAAACACATATGGGTGATGTGCGTTATGACTATTATTTTATGATGTTTTTATGTTCAATTTTTAAACGTGCAATACAAAAGGTTAAAAAGAACAATCGGTTGTGCAAAAAAGACGCTCCACAAAAAATGTACCCATTTTTTAAAATCTTTTACCAACATTTAGGCGATTTTTTTCTTCAATATGCGATTCTCTTAGTGTCAGTTGATTGAATCGCTGTAAAACAAATTATAAAACTCTTTTTTGAATATGTCTGCTCTTACATGTAGATAAACCAAATTGTTTTATTGCGAATTAGCACGATACTATTGTAATGCACCGTTCCAAGAGCTGCTATTTAAAAAAATTATCCTCCAGTTTATTTAGCGGAATCTTGTGTCCAGTTAAAGCAGCCAAAAAATGTTTTAAATTGTGTTGTGTGTGCGCATTGTTTTTAATTACTTTTAACCTAAATCTTTTTTGTGATGTCGCAATTGTACACAGTTATGATTTTATTGTATGATTATAGATTTATTAACAAAAGAATGGTTTTGGAGCCAAAAAATAAATTATTAAATTACCTTGTCATTGTGTTGTGCATTTTTTCACGTATTTAAAAATCTTCCCTGCGGTTTTGTGGGACGCGTAAAATTAGTGAAATTGGCTTCGTGGAACCTAAAACAAGGTCTACGTTTTTCTCTTAATTTGAATCTAATTGGTGAGTTTTATAAGGAACCAGATATTTGAACAGATTAGATAAATTTGAACATTAGTTGTAAGAAGTGCGTGGTTAATTCAGATTCGTCTATCTATCCATGAGGACTTGGAAATGCTTCGGCAACAAAAGAGGATGACTTGTGACATCAGAGCCGAGATTTCAAGATCAATTCCCCATGTGGGTGGAATTAATTTTAATAAATCATATAACATATATTTTAGAAATTAATTTTAATATCGATATTTTGAACACTGTAGATCGAATCTCCGTCTGGTTGAAATTAATTTTTAGAGCGACTTCTGATTGTGTTCGCAAGGCTTGGTATTCAAATACAGGTTTGGTTAAATTTAATTTATCCAATGATTTTCAGTATGGCTAGTACGACTCGTCGTAGCCCAGTCGGTATTGTGATTGACTGTGGTTCGGCGGTCCCGGGTTCAATTCCCGGCGAAGTCTCTCGTTTATTCGATTCCAGTGTGCTGACACTTCTCACCAAAGTGTCTCTGTGGGTGAGTTGAGGGGCAAGCTGCATTATAAAAAGGTTGTACGCGATTTAATTTAAAAAAATTAATAATTGAATTTGAGAAATGCTTCAGAACTTGTTTCAAATTACCCGCCTCAGAAGTTCATGAGTCGAAGCGCTGCAAAGAATTCTGAAACTCCCTCCAATAGTTTAAACGAGCGTCCATAGATGGCGCCATTCGTCGCACGCGCGGCCCGCGCCAAACGTTGGAAAAGAATGGCGTTTCAATCAAGGTCTATCTTCCATTTTTTGTTGCCTATTGTGTCCGCTCTGCACTAGGTACTGTGATGCTGACTACGTGCTATGTGCTATGTACTGAAAAAATGGCCAACTTTGAGGTAAGATAATATTCCACTTTACTCCACTATTACGATACATTTTAAATGGAACTTGACGTCCAGTGGACGATTCGATAACCGGGGAAGAGGAACGTATCGACGGCTGAGCGCCACCCGACGCGTTCCATTGACTTTTTGCGTGTTGAAAATTGTCCATCGCAGCCAGTCCGCCAACAAAATGGCTGATTGAAAACAACGGATTAGTAGTATACATGTCTATATATACATACATATACATGAAAACACTCTCGCTACCCCTTTCGCGAGTGTGTGCTGGTCCCGATTCATGACTGAGTTAGGCGACGGCGGGATCACCTTTTATCAGTTAAAAAAGTCGCGTCTATTCGAACCGATCAACAATTTTGTATCTTTAGCATCCCAGGTGAACATTTTTATTCAGTTTTCGTATCTTTTCGACAACCACTATACCGTTTCGCGAATTTTTCGTAACCACCCGCCCGTCAAAAAATGGTTTATTGGGAGAGGGCTTAGGTGTTTTTTTTGGTTGCTTTTTTAGCAGGCGCGTGTCCTTGAACATCTTTGGTCAGAAACAACAGCAACATTTTATATTGCAACCGCTTTCTCTTCTTCCATCGGATTTCCTCCCACCTCACCCCCTTATTTTTTTTTATGTGATGGCGTTTATATGTTGTTGGGGTAGGGGTGGAAGTTTTATTTTTTTATGCAGCAGTGATGTGTGTGTGGGATGAAGTAAGGGGGGAGGAATATCATGTATGGTGAATATTCTGCTGGCCGATTAACTGAAAAATTAAACTTTTTAATCTCTTGAACTTGAAGACACAATCGTGGCAAAGTTTGCTTACTTTGCATTGATCATGTTACCAACTGGATTCAAACCATCTCGACCACCTTTATCCCCACCCCAGCACCCCGTCGTTAACAACAAAAAACGTTTCGGGAATGCTGACGAAGACGGAAAAGTGTGACTAGAGCTTAAGAAAACCCGACTGTACTTATTTCTTTTATTTTTTTTAATCCTTCAATTCTTCAATGAAACTCACTTTTAAATTAGCAGTAGGTGTATGCAATCTAACTATAGTCACCTTGCTTAGTAGACATCGAGAATATTTGCTTGAATTCGTTCCAGTTTCATTCATCAAAGTCCAGTTTCTCAGAAAGTTGAATAAATATTTGCGCATCGTATTTTTTTTTTTAATTTTCCGAATTAACCCGTTTTTATCCCATTCCATTTGTTTACACGTTTTCGCGAAGTTTCATTCAACTATCTTGAAGAATTGGACTTAAATAAACGTAACTGGGTCGAATTTAAGCGAAATATTTTTTTAACTTTCATTTAATTTTGAAAAGTTTTCAACAGTTATCTCTTGTTTAAAAAAATATATCGTTTATCTAATGATTGATTAATTAAAGACAAAGTGGAATTGGATCCAAAACAAATGCATACATGTGGTTTCGCATGCGTTGCGTCGTGACTACTACTGTACACGGTGCTGCATCGATGCCATACGTTTGTTATAAAAGTATCCACCACCAGTGACAGATTGAGGGTAGTTGCCAGCTCATTCGAAATTACAGTCGTGATATTTAGATGATGGCCTGGCAAATACTTAACACGTCATTTGAATAAGCTATTTTTGATTGGGTTTGATGGCCTCTCCGAGCAGCAGCAGCACCGGATAGATAAAACCTAACAGACTTTGGGTTGTGTTAAGTGTCACATTCATATACAATGTGAAGGCCTATATACACATGTATCGGATAATACCCCCTCCTCCCGCCCAGCACCGGGGAAGGAGAGGGGGGTTATCACTGAAGGCTGTTATCAATTTATGGGCATCAATTGATGAATAGGTGGGAGTGTAAATTAAGGGGATGTTTAGGGTCAATTAGGATTGAGATCTGCAAGTAGCTGCAGGCTTTTCCCCTCCCTCCAAACATTAACTTAATCATACTCTTCGCGCTTCTTCTCAATCAAGGATTTCTCTCGCCTTGGAAGTCTTGAGTGTCGCGGGAAAGCCGAACCAGAGATTAGTATTGCCACCCTACTCCAGAGTCTTGGTCTACATCCTTCAACGTCGATCGCTATCTGGTGTTCGCGCTGGCTTTGCGAGGGCCAAAAGGAGTCTTTTTGCTGGCTAGAAAATAATGCCGGAGCCTGTACATGCTTATATATGTATATATATATATGCACATAACTGATATAAAATCCCATTAACGCATGCAACCACCTAAGCGCTAGGACTATGGTTACTCAATTTATCCTGCCGAGACTCCGTGTCGCACACTGAAACACTCAAGACATAGAAACTTGAGTTCGCGTACCAATCTTCTTCGGACCGACTCTGTGAACTGAATTTTTTCGTCTTATTTCGTTGGCTTCAAATAAGATGTCGCATTTACGTGATATTCATCGCTCCATTTTAATCCCGGGGAGGGGGATGAAGTGTTTGGTTTGTGGGTGGTTGGTCCCAGGAGGTTAACCGGTGGAGGGGGAAAGGACTCTTCACTAAATCCAGGCGCACCGAGAGACAGAATTTATTAAAAAGCGTTATGACGAAACGGACCACTTGCTGGGTTGCGTACATCGTTGGATTATGTTGTAGAAACCGACGAATGGACGCAGATAATGAAAAGAAAGAGCGTGAGATAATGACTGGCGAGCGGAAATCGGTCAAAAAGATCCTGATTGGAATCAGTACATGTAGAACATGCTGGGAAGACTTGGTTTCTCATTAAAATTGTTTTGTTTTTTAAATCTTCAATCCTTTTATTTTGTGTTATTTCTATATGGAAAATTCTTAGCCTGCTTAAGCTGACTCGTGCGTACCATGGCTATGTGGGGTTGATCGGTATGATTAAAATAATATAATAAAATATAATAAAGGCGTGTTTGAGTTCGAAACAGCGTCTCGTTGAATTAATTTTTCAGAAAATCCATCCATTCCAAAATGTCAAATTGTGTTCTGAGGTTCTGGGTTCGAATTCCAGTTCGGGCGTGAATTAATAAAATTAAGTAATCGACGTTCACCCGGTGCGCCTCATAGGCTGTGCGGTCATTCGGACGATCTTTCTGCTTCGCCAGACGGGCCGATGAACGCTGCATTTTTATTGAAGAAAAAAATGTAAATGTCATATTATTGACACGATTAATATAATTTAAACATCGATTAACCCGTCACACTTAACTCTTTTTTTAAGTGATTGTTTTAGTTTGTTTTAGTGGGACAGTTTGATTATCCGAGCATGGCTGCACACCCATTCGGCGGAACATTGCTTTTAAGCTCTGGCGCAATCGCATGTAAATTAAGGAATAGAAAAACTCTGACGTGACACTAATGCGCTCGTTCGAGCCATATTGTCTACGTGGTTCAATCCTGCAACGAAAACCGGGCGCAGCAAGTTCAACTTTTAAACCTTAATCAGTAGACCAAATCGATATCGATGTGTGTGTATTTTTTTAATGGAACAATTTTCATTTGCGGGATAGAACTGCAGTCCAACTGGTCCGGAAAAGTCCAGGTATAACTCCAAACGTTCTTGTTAAATGTGTCGTCCCCCCCCCCCCGGTGTAACAGATTTGTGGATATCGGGATTGTCATTTTGGTTAACAAATTACCGCCTGCGCGTAGTACTCGAGGGAGAAAATGGCGACTCGACTTCGCAAATGCGAATCGTGGTGTGTGGTCGGGATGGTTTGGAACTGTATCTGCTACCGTGTTTAGTAAAAAAAATGGATCCGACCAGAACAAACATTGCCTCGTCAAAAACCAAAAAACCAAAACCACGGAATTGGGCAACACGCCGCGACTGTGTGGACCCCCCTCTCCCTCATCCCCACCTAGCTGTCACTCAATCCCCGGGGTACACGTCACCCACCGGGATCTGTTTGACGCGGGTGCAACGCCAGGGATGAAATGTCATACAGGTGCGATTCTTCGTAGAAGCGCATTTGGTGTATTTTAATGATCGGGGTGGCCGACGCATCTATTTCATTTGAAGGGGAGATTCCGCTGATTTTTGCCGTCCCGATACGCGACCAAAATATTCGCTGTGCGCAATTCGCCAATCGGAAGTTGACATTTCCATTCATCATTATCAGTTCTGGATTGGATTTTTAGAAAGAAATATCGACTAATCGACGCAGGCTTGAAGACCGGAGCCGGCATTCTCATTCGGGGTTGTAATTCTCGAAACGCCGCGTACTCTCGCCGGCACTTTAGTCGCCGGAAAAACCGGTTCATTTTCGCGGCATGGGGTTGTCTTGTGACGTTATTTGTTGGATGTTTAGAAAAATATCAATATCAAGATTCGACTTTCCAACGATTTCGTTTTCTTATCGCGTCGGAATTGCCGCGGTTTGAAATGGGCCCCCGACTGGTAGGAAAACATTATTTGGGTCAGTCAAATTTCGGTAATCTGAAAGATTTTGTTAATCTCGGTTATTCAATTCGGTAATCTGAAAGCCGATCTCGGGAAATCCTGCTGAATTATAAAATAGGTTAGTTGGTCGTTTCCATGAAAGCACAACTTGATATTGATATTTTTCTACAAATATTTATGGACGGCTTTTTAAATTGGTGTCTCACCCGCCTCCTCCCCCAACAATAGTGATATCTCCCGGTGTCTACTATCTTTATTCCAACCATCTGTCGAATTTGACAGTTCATTTTTTGACGGGACGCCGTTTTATTACAATAGTGTATGCATGCTGCCCTTACCCCGTTGACGTTTCCACACAAAAATACGTGTCATCAAATGCGTAAGGGATGGGGTTCGGCGACAAATAAATCCTATTGAGTGTTAGCAGATACGGTGTTGGTCCACTTGATCTGGTTGAGTTCAATCGATGTGTCCTCCCTCGTCTTCCTTCTCCTCCTTCACCACCCCCGATTATAATAACCCTTATCGTGGCGAGGCCTGATTTTTAGGAAGCAAAAATTGCTGTCCGTCAGTTTAAAATTTTTTAAGGAGGTTCACCGTTGATTTAACATCTTATCCCCCCCCCTCTTTCATGTCCGTCAGTAATCCCCTGACTAAACCTGCTCACGAGACTCGAGCGCAGCGTTGAAGAAACCATTATACCTTTTTTCTTCAACTTGGATCAGCGTAACCCTCACCTGGTTTAAGTTTCCTTCCGTGGAAGGTGTGTTTTTGCAGAAAGGGGAAGTGAAACAGCATACCAATCCGGTCTTGTCTTTATCAGCAACTGCAGCCCTTTTTCTCTGCTGCGTGTGTGTTCAAAGACGGATCTGGCCTTGATATGTTATGGATGGAATTAATCAATACATCCTCTAAATTAATGATTTGATAAATTGCTCACGCATGCAGGGGACGTCACAGGACAAGACGATGGCCACTCTTGATGTGTGTGTACCTTGAAATTGGCCGGTTCGGCGCCGGTCGGGTGACACCTAGCTCCGCCTCACCACTCTTGATAAGAAAGTCCCCGATGTGCTATTTATGCGCTTCTGAACTCAACCCTCTTCAGTCGAGAGATTGGGGGGAGGCGTGACGAGTGGGTGATTTGTCTTCCGATCGATCAGATTAGTAATTTGTATATTTCTACTCGATCAGCTGATGAGATTAATTCGTGTTCTTGCCTTTGTCTGCACCAATTGAGGGTCACATTTTCAACTTCGAATAAACAATGGGATCTAACCCTGAACCAGTGCACCACAAAACGGTTTCCCAACCAAGTGCGATGGATCACGACTGATCATGTATTTGTATATTACACAAATTACATGAACCTCTTAAAAGTTCAATTTTTTAAACTGAAATAATCAGGGTCTGACAAAGTTGTTATAACGTTGGTTGAAGGAAAACGTTCGTCGACATTCAAATGCGTCGAATTAAGGTTAATTTGTTTTCAATGGTGCATGTTCACGAATTACATTGTTTCACCCTGTATACCTGTCAGATCGCAAAACTGGACATGTGGCATTTTTTTTTTCTATTACATTTTCAAACATCCCACTCTTTACTTTAAACATTGTAGCGGTGAAAGAAACAAAATCAGAAATGCGGAAAATGTTTTCCGAATCCTTATTATATAGATGACATGTGTGACGGCGCTTTTTGAGTAATTGGAACTGACCGAACGCGTGTAGATAGATAATGGAAAAGATATGAGATCGTGGTTGGCTATATACTGTAGTATTGATTTTGGCATGGTGGTCGGCGATCGTACATGAAAAGGTGGCGTTGAAATAAGGTCAGAACCAGATGTGCCAAAACAACTATAGGATTTTTTGTCTTCTTTTTCTTTCACATTGGAAAACAAAAACTTGGCAATCTGTTTTGTTCCACATCCTACGCGCGATTGGGGCGCCATATTCGCTCGCGAAAACAGAAATGCGAAAATTGCAACCCAACTTTAACGGCCCGTGTTTTTTTTTCTCCTGTAAAATTTGTTGATGGTAAAAAAATAAGTACCAGTGTCCCAGATTCTTTGGCGAGGGAGAAGGGGCAGTGTCAAAAATAAAATTCGCGAAACGAGTACAAATTTTGCCGAGGTAAATCCTCCTGCGACTCGTCGCCTCCTCATCTGGCTAGTTGTTGGTGGACTCCCGGCGCGGGGATTCTCGTTTATCCCGGGATTCTCGTCTATCCCGGGATTCTCGTCGACAGTGTCTCAATATAGCGCAGAGCACCGTGAAGCGAATCAGTCGATACACTTGATTAATAAAAAATATAAATACTGAATGCAAATACTCCGACTCACGTCAGATGAATGACGTCATCGTGACGATAAAGAAGCGTATGAAATTGGGATCCGTTGGTCTCGGGAGGAATTGGGACACTCTCCCTTCCTCCTCCTCCTCCTCCTCTTCATGTTCTCAATTCGCACACTGACGATTTCCTAAAATTTACAGCTCTCATCCAATGAGACTGAAAAATGTCTTTTCTTTATTATTTTCCTTTCTCTTCTTGAAGTGTATCGTCCTACACACACGTCGCCTTTTTCTCGGTACACTTGACCTACAAATTCCGGCGACTTTGTAAACTTTTTTTTATTTTTATTATTATTCGTAAGAGACGCGCTTGTCTCGGCTTCTGAGTAAAAAGGAGCTCTTGTGACTCACATCATTTATCAATTGCCTCCCCCATGCTCCCCCCTCCCCTCCCCCTGCCGAACAATTTTTGCCTCTTGGTTTTAGCGAGAGCCAGTGAAAATTCTGGTCCCTCTTCTCGGCTCGCTCTCACTCACTCTCTGAAGGAGGAGGAGGAACAGGTGGAGTGCCACCGGCCACCAGGTGGAGACACCGGTTGATATGCCCAATTTTTAGAATAATCATTGGCGACTCCGGCGCCGCATCAATATCTGGAGAAGTGGAAAGGAAGTCCCAAAAATAGCACTCCGATTTGACAAGCCACCATTAATCAGTACGTCAGCGTGAAGCATTTGTTACTGCTTGGGGTGTGTTGGGCAAGTCGCAGAGCGGATGTTAATAAATAGAAGGTTTCCCCATGATTTTTTTTCCGGCCGCCTTTTTATCGTCTCATGATTATTATTTTTTTTAACAGTCTAAACTGAACGATTGAACAGTCGAATAAATGATGACGTAGAAATCGGTTTCGTATTTTTTTATTCGAATTTCTTTTCGCTTCGGAAATAGCCGTTGGCTCACATTTCAAAATTGTTTGCTTTTTTGCCCCCGGTAAGAGTTCGTCCCCTCAACACACTTATCTTCGTGTGGAATCGATTTTTTAAAAAAGAAGTTGATCTCACGAACAATGTTATTTTGTCTTTTTGATGCACGATTCATTGATTTATAATCCATACCAGTCATGGATTAATTTTTTGCATATCTCACGCCGTAAATGAGATAACAAAGCCAAATATTTGCACTTTTCTCGTCGAACCGCTTTTATTTGAATAGATAGTGTTCTGGAACACGCCGAGACAGATATTATTTTAAGAAGAGAAATAAACTAATTCCAATAAAAAATTTTATTTGTGTGCAGAATTTTGGTCTCATTCCCTCCCGATAATTCGTCGTGCGGGGTTAACGGGGTTTTCGTCCCGCAGTTTTCCCCCACTCTAGTTACCTGCGTGACGTCATGACAACGCTTTCGTCAGTACGGGTGACGTCACCTTGTCTCACCCCCATCCTCGCTTCTGTGGGTGGCTGTGGCGGAGCGCGAGCAACTGCCAACCGTCTGCTGACGTCACTCGGTTTCTCTCTCTCGCAACGTCACTCGCCACAGCGAAAGGGGGTTCACGAAAACGAAAAGAAATCCTATCGCCTGTATCGGTTGTTCCAGTGTTCGATCCTGACAGCAACCCCACCCCTCCCTTTTCACCCTTCGCACCCAACAACCACCACCACCACCATCATCATCACTCCCCCCATTTTTCTTTTCTGCAACGTCCTTTTTATCTCGAGTAAGTTGTTAGTTATCCATGATCTATTGTTGCGCGTATTTCACGCATCCCCAAGCCGGCTGAAAAGAGGAGCGGCTGCTGCGCTCGCCACCGGCAATTATTTTCTTATTTATTCTTTTATTTATGCGAAGAAAGAGAAAGAAATGAATCGTGTATTTTATGTGTTGGCTCTGTTAGTGTGTGTATGTGTGTGTGTGCATTTTACCTGTAGAGGGTGGGGTGGGGGATGGGCGATAGCAGCGAAACCGGTCAACTAGTTTCTGTCCCAGATTCAGAATCGCCTGTTCGGCAAATTTAATTCAGATTTGAGATAGGGGGAAAATAAGCCTTCAAGAGCTCACGCGCTTTCCTGGATTCTCAAAATCAAATTACGTAATCTGCGCATGCGCACAATCTATGCAATTGCGCGCAATTTCTAATTTGAAAGACCAACATGCACCACCAGGTCGAATTGTCATTCGAAATTCGCGTGCAATTTTCCCGATATACCGATCGCGTGACCGAATGGCATCGAAAGTAAAACGCACCCCCCTCACCAGCACACGTGAAATTCACGAACGCATTTTGAGTCGGGCGACGTTTCATTCGAGAATTCGGAGTATTTTCATGTCGTAGGACGCATTCGCCGACCCCGTTCTAATGTATCAACGCACCCTGCTCAAACATAATCTGATGGAAGTTTGCTTTGCCCGTTTAGTTAGGATAATTATGGAAACGCCCCCAATTGAAGGATGTACATAAATCGATTGTTTTTTTTTTCTCTGAAACAATCGCCCAACTGTAATTCTGATGATGATGGTGCGGGCCAATTTATGCAATATGGGGGCGGACGCGGTCGGTGGGTGTGGAAGGTGGAGAGCGGCGAAGTGGGGTGGTGGTTGTGGCCACGACGCCCCCCCCCCCGCATTAATTACCCGACACATACCCCGCACAAACCATGCCACCACCATTACCATCCCCGTCCCGACCGACAGCAGCAGCAGCAGCATTCGCTTTATTTTTATCCTTTCCACCCAAAAAAGCACGCCCTGTCCTTGACGTGACTAGCCATTCACGCTCGCGCATTAATAATTCGCGCTGCTCGTCGACCGTCGCGACGTCGAGCGGCGGGCGCACGCAACACGCTGATTGCTCGATCGCGGGGCCGAGGATAGGGAAAGTGTGCAGGCCCGAAACCAAGAGAACGAGAAAAAGAAGGAGCGATGTGAGCGAAATGAGCGAATGTAAATGGCGCTGGGCCGGGCGCCAAAAATTAGGTTTGTATGCGTGTGTATATAAAAGGGGGGAATCTCTATCCTGGTTCTTCTCTCTTTTTTCGATCCCGTTCGGCGGCCCACCCTGGCGTGGCCGACTTTTCTCACCGAGCGCCGCTCGCCTTCGTGCCTCAACTCTCATCTATCTCGCTCTCCCCTCTTCCTCTCGCCCCCTCACCTCCTCCTCATCCTGCTTCCCCATCCCCTCCCCACGCCTACCACCCCGTACGCCTAGGCTGCATCATTTGCATAATTCGTACATCTGGCAATGTGTGTGTACTGGGCGGTGTGGCGCCGGCGCTGCTGATATGCGTGGCCGTGGGGATGGGCGATGGTCTCGTGTTTTTTTTTTTGGTCGATCATTTTTTGTTGTTGCGGATATCGATAGTCGATTGTGTATCGAGTTGAAGGGTTCGAATGACGTGGTGTTATTTGAAAACGAATTGGCGATGTTTCCCCGCCATCTGCCGTGTGTGCTGCTCACCTGGCTGCGCCAAGACTTGTAGGTGGCGCTCGCGAAACGCTGAAATTTTGCTAATCGGTATTTACACACCTGCATTTTTTGGTCAGCGAATGGCGCTGTCCAGACCCCAGGTGACAGTCGGTCTGTCGTGAAGACTGTCGTTTGTTTAGCTGTCGTTAAACTTGTGCCAGGTGGTGGATGCAGAGGTGTCGTTTGGTCGGTCATACCATACCGTCTTGTTGTAAATAGTCGCAAATAAAGTCTTGGGAACAATTAACGAATCGGCGCCAGTATGTGTAGATCTCTTCATCGATTACCATGCGTTACTGTTCCAAGAGTGCAACTTATTCTAAGCACTAGTTTGTCGAGTAAGATTGCCATCTTTTTCTGGTAATTGCGATCTCGAAATGATGTCGAACCAAGGATGAAGCTAACATGGTCAAGTGTCCGACAACTTAGTAGTTCTTTTGTGCTCGCCTTGTTTGGGGGAGAGAGAGAGGGGAAGTCAATCAATAGTGGTTCAACTCTCGATCGGCATTGTTTAATTGATCGTGACGAATTTTTTTCGATACTGCATCGATTCTCATATTGATAGTAGGTTTCATTTAACTATCGCCCATCCCTGCTGGGTGGTGTTGAAGTGGGAGTGAGAGAGCGATAGCGGTGGAGCGCTGCTTTGCGTGCGTAGAGCTTTTTAATCGCGAGCGCTACAGAACAAGGTGCGGGGGTCATTGCCGTACATCTACATCGGCGCTCGCCTAGGACTGGACGAGTCCATTGGTGACTAGTGCGCCAGGGGGGGGGGGGGTGACTCAACCAGCAAAAGCCGACGAGAGTGATGGGGGAGATTTTAACTTGCTCCGTGTTTGGAATGGTCGAGAGGGGGGAGGGGGGCGTTTTGTGATGGTTTCGCCTGGTTTGGGGGCGTTCGTGGTGGAGAAATGGGTCTCTTGACTAGTTTGGCGTTTTGGGGAGGGGTGGGTGGGTGGCGTGCGTTGCTGTTTGCTGCCACCAGTCGACAAACAGACCAACCTGGTTGGTTTGCCCACGGGCACGTTTATAATTCCCGGACGAAGATTATCCCCGCAAATTCCGTACTGACCCGCTCCTCTCGCTCTCAGACTAGAAAAAGCCCCAGTCTACGATTTGGCGGGAATATGTGCAGTTCGTAGAACGGGCTCAATCTGAGTTTTTTTATTTATTTATTTATTTCTCTGTCCCAGTTGCTGCGCAGGATGATTCGGGACGGGTGAGAGCGCAGTGGTTGCTACACTCGTTCATTGCAGAACGCGGGTTCAATTCTTTGCCGAGATCTCCGGAATTTGGTGGTGACGGTGGCATAAACAAACATTAAAAAAAAAACAAAGATCCCTACCTAGGGGCACTAGTCATGGCAAAATTACCTGGTGGGCCCCCCTGGGGACATTTGAGGCTGACAAAGCGGGTAATCCACCTTAACACCTTAACCACTGTAACAGTCACTTAAATAGAGCTGGATGTTCCCTCCTAAAACAGATGATCACCACCAGTCATGTCGGTAGGGGATTCGGTTGTAAAATAACGAATAGGATTCTCTGGAGACCTCGAGAGGTACTAGGGAAGGCCTTTCACCCATTTTAACGCAAAGGCGTTAAATATCATTTAATTATCTGTTCGGTAGGTACTTCAAGAAATCACGTTCGAAGACAACATTCGGGTAATCTCAAAACTGAATAAATTATTTTATAGGACGTTAATTGGGCGAATTTTGTCTAGGAGAGCGCAGCGTGGTCTCTAGACGATTTAATATTGAAGAGTATCTCGGGCAATTTCATAACTATTCCGCTTGATTCTTCCCCGCCCCATACCACCAATTCCATAATATCTCCAGATCTCTTGCGTATAACTATTTTTTAAAAAAACAAAAAAGCGAGCAGCCAGTCGAGTTCTCTTTATGACGGCCTGATGGATTGGCCACGCCCACTCATCAAGTGAACCGCTCACGGGATGTACGAGTGATTAGGGGGGGGAGTCTGATTTATTTGCACTGTCACACAGTTAAATGCGTATGCAAATATGTGCACAACACGAATGCCCATTCGGAAAGGCATAGAACCTATTCGAAAATGGAGGCGCACTCACACTGCAATTTACATGCATTTTTATTTCTGCGTTATTTTTTTTGCGTTTGTGTTCTTGCCATCTCCGGCTCGCATTTTCGCATTGGGGTGGCCGTGATTTAATTGCAATGGCTAATCGTAAAACGCACCTTCACTCCACCTTCTCATCCCTCTCGCCCACACCCTGGTGTCCTCCTGGAGCGTGTGTATCCTGGCCACACTTGTTTGCATTCGGTCCCGAATATGCTGGTCCCACCGACCATGGGCGACCTCCTGAGACCGAAAGTCAGAAGTGTCCATATTTCCTGATTCTTTTTTATGGAAGGAGTTAACTACTTAATCAAAGTGGAGGGATTTTGAAGTTTGGATTCTTAACCATGTTCCACAGATGAGATTCGTTAATACAAAAAATTATCTTGACTAAAAGCTAAAACTTAAAGCGAATGGTTTTGCAGATCGAATGTCGTCGTCGCTGAAGTGACTTGATTGATGGTCAATTAGTTTGACAGCCACTTCACTCCGTGGACCTAGTACCAACCGAATTTGCCTATACGAAATTAATGATGAGGAGATAGATAGATGCTGATGTTTAATGAAGCATGTCCTCCTATTACCCTCGCACCAGCTAAAGAATTGCCAAATTGAAGATGTTCAATGATCCTAGTGTATTGTCTCCACAATGAAAAAATCCGGAAATCATTGTTTAATTCGGACAGTAAGCGGTGCTTTAGATGCCCAGAAATCCTAAGATTCCTTCGACATTTCCTGTTTCTCTTTCGCGAATTTGACAGGGCACGCAGAGAATCTGAGAGTCTTATCTTATAATCTTCCTCCATTTGCCCCAATGTTGGTGTCTGCGATTTCGTACATATGAAAAGAATGTTTTTTTTTAGTTATGGGCACAAATGTAATCTTGACAAGTAAAACTAATACTCGAAAGAAAATGTGAAGTAAGCCTAAGCTTTTATGTAGCGCCGACAGCAAAATTTGGACTGGTACACGAAACCCTATTATCTAGTAAATGCTTCAGTTCGAGAAAAAAATCCGACTTACACCACTATAAGATTCACCGCTTTATATACGGTACAGTAGTTGACCGAAGGGGTGGGGAATATAAATAATGGAGACAAGGAGTTATTAACGTGTTGCCATGTGGGGACATATGTATCGATCATCTTTGGACAGATGATTATTTCTCTTGGCTGACCTAACCTATTGCATGATGGGAGATTGGAGTCATTGAACAATTCATGAGAGAACTAAAAAAAATATTTTTTTTTAAATTGGCTCCATGAGTCGCTTCTCGGTTGCGAATGGTGACATACTAACTGCTTGAACCGATTGTGGTTGATCCTTGTTTGAAGTGAAGAAGCTGATCGCCGTTGGAAATTATCGTGTTTCAATATTCTACCGAATCTACTATGCCTTTCTGACAATTTTAAACGTAATGTTGTCGGTATTAGTCTCTCAAACAATTTCGTAAACAATTATATGGCTTTCTTGAGAACTTTCATTCAAGCTTCAGGTTTATTTTGGATTAGATAATGAAATATAATACGGGGGACTGCTTCTTGACTGCGGATAGTTTGGCACCCGTATAGTCGCACGATTCGAATTGAGCGCCGATCGGAGTGAGAAATACAATTTGAGTTCAATTATTGTATTTATTTGTTCTGTTTTGAAGTTATTTTGAAGCTGAAAATGACGTTTCAAGTCTCGCCGTATTCGTGAATGCGTTTCGACTGCACATACACGCTGCGATTTGTGGCGGTCGGAATAACTCCAAAAAATGACCTGGAGTTCCTGCAAAAATTGTAAAGGTGTGTCCGCACCTAATTTTGTGATCGCCGTCTGACCTTACGGTCGGTGACTAGCGGGTTTTCAGGCGACTCGGTTGGAATGCGTGACGCAGCGGCGGCGTCCAATGAACGATAAAAGTTTATTGTTAATCGCTGATCAACCTAAATGTTTGGAAATGGTACGGTTCGCACTTTCGTATATCCATGTGCACCGTACGTGCACACATTATATACAGAAATGCGGTTACCAACGGGACACGAACTTGGATCTGGGTGTATTTGTTCGGGCCGTGTATGCGCGACCGTGTCCACGCATGCTCTCGTATACTAACGCTGCCATTTCTCTTGCCATCCTTTGTGTAAAACCCGAGTTTTAATCGATGAGGTGCGACCTTTGGAAAATTGGTAACACGCCGCTCATGATATTGTGTTGCACGAGTGTCTATGAACCACCTTTCCACCTAATGTTCCCTGGGTGAGGCAGGGGGGGGGTTTGTGTCCCCGGGAGCTCGACTTTCAGGCGACAACAACCGTGTCGTCGCCATCTAGACAGGATGAATCACTCACGTCTTCGCTTTTATCATGTGATCGATCCTGTGAAGGAGTTAGCGAACTATCGATCGACCTCTATCGATAGCTTAATAATCTTATTTGCGTGCATGTACGGTACAGTTTGCGACTATGCCGCGAACGAGGGCTGAAATTTGTCCTCGCAGGAAGGCGATTGTGGAATGTCGTGTGTTTTCGGCAATTCGCTCAGATGAGACATGGGAAAACCCTATGACTCAATCCGACCCTCCGATCCACTTTCCTATAAAAGTTATTCAGTCAACGTTTTTCCCCTAGACAGCATCGATTGCGAACTGGCCAAGATCTTTTTTCTGAGCATTATTAAATTATTTATCCAACAATTCAGCGCCCTGATTTCTGATGCATTCAACAAAATTAAATTGTAACCGTTTACGGAGCGAATTAGAGAGAATACAATGATATTTTTTTGTTGTTGTCTTTCGGTGAGTGGGTGGTTGTGGGGGTTAGCGGGTGGCGCGTTCTGGTGCCCACGCTGTCAAATGCAAGCCAGTCGTCAAGCCAACTGGAACACCGACTGGCATTGAATTATTAATAATGGCAGGCCGTTTTGCCCGTGAAAACTGGCTCTGCGTCGAAACCAGAACCAACGGAGCAACATGCTCATGCAGGCCGGGACTGTTCTCCATATAAATGCCATTTGCGCAGGCCTATAACCGCTTGCCGACTTACACCCACCTGAGATCCGAGACCGAGCAAACAGATCCTTGTCCAGCCTAAGAAGTGCGAAACGTCGACTCTGTCACCTCCACGCAGAATCTCAAATCGAGATCCTGTTAAAATGGTTTTTCCCTGACTTGTCTTTCGACCCATGCCCCAAAAAACCCCTCACCCCGGGGCTGCTTGCGGAAAAATATATTGTATTGTTTTATTGTAATTACACGTCCCGAATTCAGGTTCGATCCGTGGACACGAGCTAATTTCAGGCTGTAGAAATTCAGTCAAGATTGATTTTGGAAAATTGTCATTCCTGAGGAATCCTCCTCTCCAAACAGATGCACAACGCAACGATGGACTCGGATTTTGACATTTGCGCGCGGCCTATTTATTTTACCGGTATTTATAGTATACCTATATACACTTTGGGACCAGCATGGCTCCAATAGTCTCAGGAGGATCTGTACTGCAAGTCCGATGCTGGGGCGACAGCTTTTCAGAAGCGTTCCACAACGCATAAAGCGCGCGTCTATAACTTTTGATAACCAGCTCGATATCTGTTGATGGGTTGGGAAATACTGGAATGGCCAGCTATGGGTCCAACACGGATCTGCGCATGCTCATTCCTGCGATTTAACCACAAATAGGACGTCAGACGACTTGTATGGATGGCAGTTCCTAACCTTTGATTTTGGTGATGTGTGTACAGAACGTAAAAACCTAATTTCGAATTTCGAATCGTGAGGTTGTCGATTCATTGACCAGTTTCTCTACAAGCTTGTATGTTACAAACTAGAAAATTAGCTGTGCAACGAGTGTTATTACACTTCCGTTGTTTGTTTTTTATTTTTTAAGAAACTGCAACAACCGACAAAAGAAATAATGTGTTGTCTAATGTAGAAGGAATGAAACCAAATTGTTTCTTATTTTTGTACTCTACCATACCAATATAAAGAAAAGAAAAATATAATATATATATATATATATACTCTGTATATAATAAATATCAAGAAAATAAGTTCGGCTTGTCAGCCGAACTTATTTTCTTGTCTTTCGCTGGAAGTCTCATT
>JAQGBY010000903.1:0-35163 GCA_034698785.1 Mycogona germanica
TACCGACTTTAATTGCAGTCCTAGCAATTCCCTTACATCTGATTATTAATCACATCGGTATCATATCTACTATTTTTATGAGATATTTAAAATATTTCTCTTCTCCCCAAACAAAATTCTGAGTACGCAGTTTCCTAAGCAGAAACATGAGGAGGCTTCAATTGAAAATGTTGCCCAGGGCATAACTATTTCCCCGGTAATCCTGAAAAAGGCGCCACACAGATAGGCTAACTCGTTCGTTTGATGGCGTGCGCGCAAGAAGTAGTACCTTCTTGCCTTGTTGATGTCTGATTCTGCAAAATCTTTCATCTCTTCATAAAAATCTATTTCACTCGTTAGCGAGAACGGCGGCAAAGCAGCCTTCCACATTTTTACCTCTCCAGGTAATTTCCCCCCCCCCCCACCTCGCGTGTGCGTGTTATTGCTCTCGGGGACGGAAGGCGCGCGTCCGCAAATCGCTTCTGTATATCGCGCGTGCGAGGAGGGTCTGCCATGCTCTTTGCCCGCCACAATTTCAAACCAGAACTTCGCCGAGCCACGAGCGCATGCCGCCATCCTCACTGACACGCTGAGGGTTCCACGGTGTGTCAGAAACGGTTCACGTTAGATCTCACACACGCTGAGCAGGTATTTCAATTGTATTTGTCTAAAATTCAAATTTTTTAATTAGTCGCAGGCGTAATATTTTATATTTGTTTCACATTTAGGCTGCCAACTTTATTCAAATTAAGATATGAACCAAGGATTAGACACAGACGGTAGTGCGTTGTCGTTGTTCTGCGTAATCCTTCACAATAAACTTGAGCTGGATTTTACATAACTCCTGGTGACGAGGTTCAAAGAGATTGGAAGCCTATTTTTGCGAGCGATTTTATTTTTCGTAGAAAAACGTTAAGTTACGATAGAGATCGATTTATGCCGTTTCACTGTGTCGGTTCAGAAATTCGCCCTTCCGTATCCTTCACATTTAAGTTGTTCATGCCGTATAAATCATCTGGCATAAATGCGTTTGCCGCGACAAAATGATCTACTAACGCCGCACTTAAAGACTATTTTATTTAGAAACGAGTTCGTTTAAATTAATAAGAAACACGGAAGTAAAAAAAGAATATTAAATACAAGTTCACAGAGAAAATTAAAATTTAAAAATCATCATTGTTATTCCAATACACATCCTGCATCTGAAAACACGACATTGCGAAAAAGAAATATTTGTGCAATACTGTTAGAAATGATTTTTTTTAATTATCAAGACAAACGAAACTCAATTAAGTAGTCAAGCGTGAGGTGTGAGCACATGACATAGTGATATTTCTCGCTTTTGCGATCACTGACTGCATGAGAGAATATTGTCTTCACACATCGATGGAAATGTATGATCGCCCTAAAAACTAACGGTTTTACACTTTTTCCATTTCCAGCTCTGTGTGTGTGCGAATCTGCGTAAACGTGCTCCGAGCAGCAAACGGATAGTGCAATACGAACTTCTACTACGCAAAGACGCACACCCGGTCACGTGATACTAAATCGGACTTTTGAAGACTTCTTCATCCACCAACTTTGTGAGCAGGTCGTTGTGGTTGGCCACTCCGTGCCTGGCCCGTGCTTCGACATTCAACCAACATCGCTGAACGGATTTGGATTATTATTTAGTCAGTTTATTTATTTAAAAAAAAATATTTTTTGACGGATTTTTCGACTTGGTGTGATTTTGACGGTGTGACGGGTGGACAAGTTATTATGCTCCATGGAAACGTTTCCGCAGACAGTTATTAATTCGTTATCTGTGATGATGCGCGCCTTGGAACTTCATCCTGGGAGTACGATGCTGCTACTTCTTATATTGTTAGTTCCTGTGCCTGCTGTTTGGGGGCAAGGTAAGTAACGACGCTCATTTATAATTTCGAATTTATTTTTTCAATAATTTACTTGAACAGTAATAAAATAGTTTCAACAAAAATTTAGAGATGGCAAGTGAAAATTTGGGGTTTAGCAATTCGAAAATTACAACGTTTGAATGCGATGTGTTTGCCGAAGGATTTTATGAAAGCTTTCGATCTTCATCGCGCAGAGCATTGGTTCTATTATCCTCAAACATATTTTCTGTGTGATTGACTTGCCGATCTTCGCGCGCATTAATCGTGGTAGCAATTTCACATGCAATAAAATAAATACAGTAACTATCATGTCAACATATTGAAACATTAAAAAATAACTCTTTGAAAGAACATCGAAACAAATTAAAGAAGTGATATAGCTAAGAATAATAGCAACAAATTCTGGATTGACTAAGATTGAATAAGATTCACATTCTGGCATTAAATTCAAAACCAATACCGTCTTAACGGCGGACCCAATCTCATGATTAACAAGTGCGAATAAAATATAAATAATTGAAGTTGACACACTTGATGACACATAACATTGAAAGTCGCCAAATGTATCCGCAAATCCTTCCGGCAACAACGTGCTCGTCTCAAACTGTCGAAAACACAAATTTTCCTTTAAGGTCCATAGATAAACATACACAAACTGAATGACGACCATTTTAGTTGATTAAGTTATTTGATAGATTACCGAGAGACAACAATTACATAAGAATATTCACTCACATCGTATTTTCTTCGTCTGTTTAAAACAATTGTCGTTACGGGTAATTAAAATTTGGTAATTTTATTGGCCCGTAGTTCGCATGGTCCATGAGCGCTCGAGACAGTGTAATGTTTTTGCTATGTTAGATGAAACAGAGCGCTTGTTAAGAAAAAGTAGATCCTTTCAGCGCGCATGCTTTCGGTGCTTGAATTATGTCCAACGCTATACTTGTATGTTCAGCCTGTGATTTACGGGTGATCTCCATTGTCTGATTTCACACATTAAATGTGCTGCACAGGTACAAGCAGTTAATTCACAACATTAACACATTATCCAGCCATGCCTCTTCATTGTATAGTGCTACTTCATATTATGCTACTACGTCAAATTTTTGTCGTTCGTAACTGACGAACAAGTAATAAGGAATTAAAAAAATGTCCTGCAACTTAGGTTTATCTGTACTTACGTGTCTATGCAAAGTTTTGGAGTTTCTTAAGACAGTTTTACGTTTGAAATTGGGTAATTAAGCTTCAATAGATCAGTTCTGTGTCTGCCTTTATAATCTATAATCGATAATTGCTGCGTGCAAATAGGTTAAAGATCTTTGTCTAAAAACCGTACCCCAATGCTTGAAGTGTATGCGATCAAAAAGTAGAAGCACCTTTGTGATTTTTTGTAAAGATAACAACAAAAAATATTCAGGTTTAAATGTACAAAAAGTGCAGTGGGCGAAATTATCGATACGAAACATTGACTATAGCGGTTTTTAGGAATGCAAATTGTTGTACTGGCCTGTCTTCGTACTGGAAGTCGATTGTAATTGTGACCTATAAAATTGGACATGATTGGTGGTCGTGGATAAATGTAAATAGCTAGGCGAGATAATCATAAATAGTCAAACATTCAGAAATGTATGAATGATTCTTCTCGGCCCCCTCCCCCAATTACGTCAACAACATTTTATACATGTGCACATGTTATTGATACCTGTCAAAGTAAAATAACAAAATGAGGTATGGACATTCTGAAATTATGCCTTATTAAGTTTGGCTATTCGAAGGCTTTTCTTGATTAGATTTCTTGATTTCTTGAAGCGCAAGAAGTTAACGCTTATGTTCTTTATAAATGTAACTAATGCAACTATTGTAATTAACTTACCTATATTAACTTATTGACATGAAAAAGTGAAAAATATTAATTTATAAAATCTTTCGTTCTAAGGCTTTACATCATATTGATCGCAAAAGCAAACTCAAACGCTGAATAGAAATTTCAAAGATAAAAATTAGCTTATATTTTTATAGAGCCAGCACGTCGATTCCCTCGAACACAATTTCCAGCTAATCAAATTATCACCAAAACAAGATCCCACCCCACTTACGACGAAGAAATTACGCCCTCTATATGTCAGGGTTGTAATTTGTGTCTGACTCTCAAGGCAATGCTGGCACTTTTGTTCTTTTGGGCGAACACATCTATCTTTAAAATATACGTTCTCCTATGGTAGCCATTAATGAGTATGCAAAAATCATAAGCACTTACAAGAGAATCTCCCTGCCAATTAATAAAGGGCGGGATGCATGTGCCTAATAAAAGTGGAGCTTGATTCCTCCTTGGACTTGGGGGGGTCTTTAGATTACGAACACATTCTCTCAGACCTTCTATCTTACACTTCGAAAAAGTGTTCTCACGATCACCGATGGAAGGTTTTCAATTTAGACTGTCAGGTCTGAGGAAATTATAATTCCTCTGGTTTACCTTATGCCGTAAATGAAGAACAATAGACGCGATAGCACACATCTTGCTGAGACCTCAGACCAAGGATTATTTATTGTGAACTTGAGTTTTGCGTGCTCGCGACGTTGCATCGTAGTATCAATAACGAGAAGTGGGCTTGGGCTTCCACCAATTTCAGGTAATTTAGAGAATTACACCAGAAATTTCGGGAAATAAGTTCTACATAAAATGTTCCGAATTTATTCTGTATTTTGTTTTATTGTTGAGGTCGGGACATGGCAGCGTCTTCGCCATAAACCCCACCTGTCCAATCCATCCGAGAACGTACGATGAACCGTCGAGGATTCTTTAATCAGAAATGTATTAAATGAGTGTGGCCTTTTTAGTCGCGAGAGGGAAGGGGAGGGTCTCCGAAGTACTTGTAGCGATGATAAATAGGAGAGGAGAAATTGGCGAAACGGTCTTCGCGAAGAGTCTATCATCACTCAATGTCTTTGCAGAAGTAGTCCACCGCTAGATTCGTAATTGCTAAAAGAGATCTTGGCCTTGCCTGTGTCAATGGCCAAGTACGCTCGTCTAAACTCAAAAGAGCCATAGGCCGAAAGCGGATTGTCGGTAGCAGGTGCACTTGAATTATGGTCGAGTCTCCTTGGAACACAGCTCAGCGGAACAAATAATAATTAGCTTTATTGTGGGGTACTATCACCATATTCCAAGTGCGGAAGCGTTGCAATTGTGATTGCATTACTCATGAATTTGGACGTAAGATTGCAAGCGGGGATGTAAATATGAATATGATTCACAATGAAAATAGTTTGACCATATCAAATTGACAATTTGCAAATTCATATCACTTTAGACAGGATAGACGAAAAATGTTGAAAAGTTCTATATCTTTCTTGCGCATGTACATGTTGCAAAGCACATGTTGAAAACATAATTATGGAATAAATAAAAAATCTGTTTCTCGTATAACATGATGCCATAAATTGACTTGGAAAGTTCAAGAAAACTTTAAGATATATCAGAATACCAAAATTTATATATCATGACTAATATGTGTAACGATAATCCTCTCACACAGTTTGATTCAGGTCATCCAAAATTATAAAAGTCTTTGTATGAGAATTTTAAATATATACATTTTTATGATTCAGGTCATTTTATGAGTTTGTCTCCGCTGGCTGTGTTTGCCGCATTGTCTTCACTGACCCGTAGCTTGAATTGTATTTATTTTGTAAGCTTTGGCAATATGTCACGAAGTTATACGTTCGTGAGGCCATCCAGTCACATCGACATTAACATTTCCATTCTTCGACATCGACATTTTATACATTGACAAGTGCAAATCATCTTAGCGCTGTGTGAAAACTCACAAGAACATCTCTCATGATTTCTCCTAAGAACGAAATAACTTTGGACCTAAGCGTGTTAAGTTCTCAATGATTAGCAAACCGAGACTACACTGTACAAAAAGAAAACCAAATTTGTTGATGCAAAACATGCAAGTAATTTGGAATTAACTGAACCACGGTTAGACACATGTAATCTTAGAAAGGTTAGTGGCGCGGTAACGGAAGGGTTAACTTTTTTCTTTTATTATTTGCGATGCTTGTGCCATGCAACAATTATGCTACATTGTTCTGTTGTTATATTGTTTTATTCGATTTAAATTCATAAAATCACTTTGCTTCTTGCGAAGTTCTCAGTCCTAAAGATATGTGGTTGTTTCCTATGCGTTCACACGCTCGCTCTCGATGTGTTTACCGAAACACTATCAAGAATATTTTGCATCGGCTCTAATTGAAAGTATAATCACCGTCTGCCCATTAATTCCATCAAACTTTCGATCGGCAGCCGGTATTCTGCGCAGTATCATTGACGCAGGAATTTAAATTTGGATCATATTCCTTGAACTCGAGCTCGAAATTGTTGACCAACTTTCGACGCTCTAATCTCGTCCGATCCGCTATGACCTATACCGGACTGATTGTTCGCTCTTATTTTAACACCTCAATTGTGAGTCCAAAAAAATCCTTCAAACACAATGTGAGAAATGAATGACAGTTGCAGATATTGCTTCGCAGTTCATTTAATATTCATTCTTGTTGCTCAATATTAGATATCGCCGGACTTAATAGGTGCACTTGAAGCTAGGTGTTTAGTTTTAGGCTGCGACTACTGCATTATTTGAAGTCCAGATACCGCATTAAAAATGAAGGCCTGTGAGTTATTATATTGGAATGCATGCCACATAAATTGAACGTTCACTGGCATCAAAACATTTGCCTGAGTATTTGATTAAAACGGAATAATTCTCCACCGCGCATTTCGAATGAAGTTGTTATCAAGCTCAAAACTAGTTTTGCTTCAATGTCAACCCGAATTTAAATATTATAATGGATCAATTTTATTTGTGAAACGGGAATTGGGAACGCTCCATTTTTATGATTCTGATTAAAACCACTAGCTGAAAATGAGATTGCTGGCTTGTATCGTCTATTTCTGGTGAACTGATGCTACTTGCTAAAGAATCGGTATAAATTTCAAAATTTGCCCAAGTAAAGATTCAACGGAATGATACGATTAAAATGAATTTAAGCGTTTGTTTTGTAGATTGGAGAAGATTATAGCAAGGAAAAGTCTTGCATTGTGTTCCACGTTCCATCACATTGCCTTCTGGCACGACCAACCACTCAATCGAGTTATTGAAGCGCCTCGATCGTCATGGGCATAATTTAGAAATGCGCAGAATAACGATGGGGGGCTTATTTGTGTTTGCACTATTTTTTAGAAATCTGTCTGGTTTCATCTTGTGCTGTCACGCGTATAAAGATACACCGTACATGCAAAAACGCAATGTTCATCTATGAAAAAAAACAACAAAAAAAATCACAATTGTTTCTCAACGCAATTAAAATTTACACAAAAAAGTATTCCAATTTTTTCTTTCTGTTCGAAATCTTTGATTTCCTTGTTTGCATCTTTTTTGGTTTTCTAAATGCAAATGAACCTGTACATCAATACATCTCATGTCAGGTATATTTCTTTAATTATACAGCTTGATACAGTGTCAGAGTAAATTCACATGGAAGCATTATTTCTTTGTACGATAAAAGGGGTAATGATTTGGTCAAGAAAACAAAAACAAAAAATGGGCGAACATTGATAATTTTGACTGACGACTCGTTATAAATTTCCTCTCGAGCATCACAATGTCATTCCCCCTATTCTAGTAGGCTAGTGTCACTTGTTTGGAAATGGTCACCGTCTGAATCGCGACAATATTTAGAATGGGATGCATGGGCGTTCAGACGTAATAAAGGGATGGCATCTATCTTTCTAGGTCAACCAGTTGTCTCTAATTTCTCAACGCTTAAACCGTTCACTGTCTTTGTTGGTCGCGTCAATATAACGGGTGCAATTCTACAGGTCTACTCGTATATCGCTCTCTTTTGTACATTTGCATGAAGGAAACTTGTTTTTCTACCGTTAAAATTGGAATTAAACTTGAAAGCGCAATCGTAGGGCTATGATCGCCAATGAGGATGTCTGGTTTAGCGAAAGATTGTTACGTTCTCATGTCACCTCCATTCGCATACAAAAACACACGATTTGTCAGCCGTACAAATAAAATGAAAACATTGCCTTTGTTAAACGTCGTTTTAGTCATATTCATGAAAACAATATTTAACAAATATTATTTTGTATTAGATCCTATTATAGTCCAGCTACTGAACTATGACGATGTTCCAAATTGAGCGCAAGCATATTCCGATGTCAAAAATGGCGTCCAATGAACGGATGGTGAAATGGAACTCCAGTGCTCTATACTTGTCATTGATGCGGACCTACATATGGCGGAATAACCCTTTTTCATTAAGATTTTGACGATTGTGTACGCGCTTTTATTGGGTCGTACACAAGCGCTTTTGAGAATTACTACTGGAGCATGCGTCGACAGTGTGGGGTAATTTTTTTCTTCGCTGGAGCAGGCTTTTAAAATGCCACTTGACGTATGGGAGGGAGGTGAAAAACACATTGGGTTACGAATTTCGCATTATTCGCCGAACAGACCCGCGCACACGTCAAATACAAATCACTAACATAAACATCCGTAAAGTACAAATCTTTGTAGTGCACAACAGAATTGGACTTGGTGAGATTCGTCCCGTGGCATGCGTATACGGATGAAGCCAGTCAACTGGAATGGTTTATATTTTGAATTCTGAAAGTGCAGTGCAGACGCCATAGCGAAAAGAATGGGGGTTCAGTTGACTATAGAGAATGATATATCCTCTAAAGACCACTTACAAATGCCATGAAACTACTATCTTTATGGTTTTGAAGTTATTTGCCCATTAACTGGTGTGCAAATGTTTGGTAGCATATCTGGACGGGATACATCAAAATGCTTTTTCTTTACACCACTTTAATAGAATAACAACACATTAAACATATTCAGCCGACGACGAATCAACGCCGACAGTCCACCAACTTCTATGGGAAAAAACGCTATGAAATGACGCCGAAGTCTGCCGAGGTAGAAGGACTACGAATAGGGTGTCTAGTCCATGGTCGGGAATTACCTATACGTTGAAGTGGCACCTCTTTTCTACACTATAGGCAAATAAGCGCTTAACAAGGTTAGGTATGTATTGTAAATGACGTTTCTAAAAAAAAATGGTCGAGAGCTGAAACAATCCGTTGAGCAAAAGAGAGAATATTTATTTCGTGACCCAAAAAACCTAGACAAAACCTATAAAAGTTGGTTTATCGAAATTGGCAATGCGCCCCATCGAGTCGCATAAACTAAAAACCACGTAGGTTTAATTATAATTTTTGATCCGTTCTCCATTGATCAGAAAACAAACCAGCAGTGGGCGGATGACTAAGAAGTGGAAGGGTTAGATGTTAGAATTCGGTGGCTATGTGCGGGCAGGGCAAGTTGAAAGGAAACAAGTTGACAATGTTTTTGCAATACGAATAGGCTTTACGCGATCTGTGCTAGTAGTGACAAGCAGGTCTTAGTAAAAAGGAAAGCGTTGCGTCTTTTAAGAAAGCTTCAAACTTGTCCACCCGCAGGCCTCAATGGCAATCACTGTTTAATATGCGCTCTAGCTAAATACTTCTTGTGCCTGTTCTAATGCATAAAGAATATATCGAGCAGCATTTTATTTGCTGCATGCTCGTTAAATAACATTGCACCAATAAGAACTTGGCACTATTTCACTGTTATATAAATCCAGTATAGATGTTCGTTAAATCAGGACAATGTTTGTAGGTGAACGACTTTTAATAGCGCCAAACGTATTTCTACTAGCGAGCTATTATCCTGATCTGTCCATTGAATTGATTACATACGGTACAATAAATTAATTTTGAATCATCCAATAAAATAATAAAATGTTATACTCGTATCACGATCTCATCGTTTGATTCGATTTGCGCGAGTTTCAGAGATGAATTTGAATCGATCAAATTGTGTTCAATATTGAATTTTAGCAATTTAATTGAAAATGGCAATTCCACAAATACTTCTATTGACACAACAATTTAACAATGTTGTAAATGACAGCAAACACATTGTCTAACTCCATAAAGTACAGTTACATAATTTTAGCTTATCTGATCGAGTGCTTTTGCTTAATTAGAGCATTATAATACTAAGCATAATACTAAATTTACGATTGTGAAAGATAAATTCATTTGCCATATTGAATTTACTCCATTGTGATTACTGCCGTACAGGAAAATTAATTACTATAACCAAGAGACACTCAATAAGCACATTTTCGATTGTTTTATTGATTATTGCCATGGTTAATTAGTTCACCACATGCCACGGTTGGTCACAGTCGAGCGCGTTGTGTGCATTCAGTTGGGGGCGTATAACATTTCATTCATAAACCACACAACTCCAATTGAAATATTATACTGACGACGGCGATGAGGTAAACGCCAACCAATTCGATAAATTTTTGAAGTTCCTAGTAAGAGTGGATGAATTTATTGGGCATAACAATAAATTCAATACTTTCGCTTGACCAGCTATGAGACGTTAAAGAATAGTCGCAGTCGCAGATGTAGCAAGTGAGATTTATTGTTATTGACCATGGAAAGACTTTTGTGAAAGGTTCGTGTCAATACCTGTATCATTGGAATTATTGCTTTAATCGAGAAATGGGTGTGTGAAATCTGACACGAGTTCAACAATTCATGCCGACCATTGTGTCACTACAATCGAAAATATAGAATACCTGTGGCGTCGGTGTTTGACTCGCATAAGGGTCCACATGTAACGGAACACCTGGCATAGCTTCAGCAAGACTGACTACGCCTAAAGAGACTTGCGAAATGACATGCAAAATTCGTACGGAATTTTGCTCGACATAGTTATAACGGATCTGCGTTCAGTTTAATGACATACAGCAAAGTTCAGTACGTAAAAACGTAAGGGGTCCGCACCGACATGTTATACAGTAGTTCAGATAATAGTCTAACAAAAATCTTTCTCAATAGTCTATGTGGTTCGTTGTAGTTAGCGATCTGATTTGTCAAGTACATTTTGCACATTATACACATCCTGTGATTTTATAAATGCTCTGAAGCTGAGCATCCAAATTCTTGCTGTTTGTTTAATTTGAAGAATATGTTATACCTTGAATTACGTATGACTATGACTCAGATCGAAAACTAATAATATGAAGAAATGAATTTTACTTATTCATATAAACTTCAAACTTGGAATCTTGTTTGTCAAGAATGAAGAGCAATGATTCTACAATCAGGAAGTGACGTTTATCATTTGCCGCGGCCATTTTGTTTTTCTTATGTGAGATTCGGTCAAAAATGAGTGATATATATCAACTCATTTTGGTGACCGATAGAGGAACAATTCGCGTTGAATGAATGCACTTGGCGCTCTGAGTTTTAAACTACATGTACTGCGGAATGTCAATGACTTTTGGTACCAACCCTCATCCTTTTAAAACATAATCACTGAATATGAATGAAATGACAGGATTTTTGTGTTTTGCATGTACGCCGTCATCATTACTTGTTTGCTTTATGCCGTATATCTACCGTAGTCGCACTAGAACCGATATTGAGGTTGCTGGTGCTGCAGTCTCTGCATGCTGGTTTCGCTCCATGACGCATTTTTTTATATTCAGCTTTGCACTTGGGGCGTGGAAGACCACACGTGAATCCTCAAACAAGCTCGTTTCAATACACAGCTGCTGATAATGAATGTATTTAGTTCAGAAATTCGGCCAAAGAATTCTTAACGTAAAATCTAAATCCGCATAGAGGCTTGGCTATATATCTGTACAGTATTTATCAGGCTAGTCACCCGTGATCCAAAAAATGTATTATGTAGAAACAGATGTATGTGCTTTTGTGTTCTCAAGACGACTTAGAACGTGCCATTGAAGAATAGATATTGTTCTTATAGCTATCTCTCAAGATTTTATTTTTCGGGAAACCAAAGTTAAATCCGGCTTGATGGTATGACCTGTATATACCGATCAGCAAAATACAAAAATATATTGTACTTGTACATACAATACATGTATTTAAATTAGTTGAGAACAATTAAGCAATAACAGAAAAGCCTACTTCGTCGCAGATTGCTACTGGTGAATCTTCCGAAGTTTCTTTCCAATAGTTTTTATCTTAAATCGGGTAACCAAAGCAAGAAGATCCATATTAATCAACTTAGAGTAAATACTCCGTAAACTGTTGGCATCAAATACGTATGCAACACATAGACAATACAGAATAATGCGTCATTTAAAATACACACATACATGCACAGTTTCTCAAAAAACTATTTTCTAAAATAAATATAAAATAAAAGTGCATTATAATCTTAGCAGAAAATGGTGCCCACCTTTGACACACTTTGTTCACTGATGCTAATTTTTAATTGTTAGTATGCTGGATTACGTAGCGTGATTGCGTACAGGTAGGAAATTACACGTTGGGAAAAGAAGTGGTAAGGCTAAAAATAAAACACAGCAATGAACACACGCTACATTTTTCAGTATAGGCAAGTCAAAATCTAGATCATACCTGTGGAAATCACAATCAAGTTTCCACGCTTATGAATTTAAAAAAATGATGAACATATGTTATTCGGTCATAGTTGTGGGCCCAAAACTCGTAATCTTGAATATATAGACTACAGAGTATAATGAAAGAATACACGCATTATAATTAGCATAACGATGAATATTCTTTCCTTCCTCGTAACAAGGCAAGAGTAGACAACAAATTTGAACGGGAAGTGTGCCAAAATACGCTTAAAATTGCGCTTACCAATAAATGAACACTGCAAATAATAATACCCAACAGATACATGTATATTTTATTTTATTACGACAGTGTAATAAGTTTGAAACAATTTTTTAATTAAAAATTGCCTGCTAATAATGGAAATCATAGGCTTTGTTTTACCTAAGACAAAACAATGGTTAAACAACATTATATTTTATATAAAACCAAAATTGCCTGCCCTCTTTTAGATTTTCCCCCGACGTTCCTCAAGAAACAGGAAATCACATATATCGGCGGTTTGTGCGAGTACTAACTTGATTTTATTGATTTACGTTGCGGAATTAGAAAACAAGAAGTAACGCGAGCCAACATCAAACGCGTCAGTGTAACTGGGCTAGACATACATGTACATCAAATACCGATTTAGGGAATAATGCACAAAGCGAATGAAAAATGTTATGCAATTCGGAGACTTACTCGAGCTTACCGATTGCTGAGTCATTCGTGAATGCCTACAATGTACCGGTATATCCGTGGCCAAAAGAACGGAAAAAATTGAAAATCCTCCCTTTGCGCCACCGAGTCCAAATCGAAATGCAGCATGGGAAAAAATAAAATGAAACAGCGAATCAAATAACAGGGAAGCAGTGTTCTGAAACAAGGGTAGCAAGCCTAAAAAACACGCATATATCTTATGTGATTTATGTGATAGCAATTTATTATCCAAACTAGCCTTTCAAGCAAATATAATGCATTTACCGTAACTTTCTCCTATTTTCATAAAAAAGTCATTTTTTTTGTATGCAGTAGATGTCTGGAAATAAATTACACAAGAATTTTTTTTTTAGAATTTCCTTCTGGTTACAAAATTGAACATGTCCACTGCCCCCATTATTCAGTTTATTGATATGGAGAAAGTATTGATTTGGCATGGAGCAGCTAGGGGGAAATACTATTTCATAGAAACGCTGGAAAATCACAGTTGCCTTCCGCCATTCCACATCCGTTCTCACGGAAACCTTTCAATACAACGCATATCACTTCACAACAATTCACACTCAAGATTCAATTTACATGTACCGTAATGTTAAAACCATTTTTCTTTCTTCCGGACACAACAATAGGCAACCGTTAGCCTACACTTTTTCCAACCCACTTGCGATTTCAATTTTCTTCCTTAAAAAACCCCGTCGTTTGTCCTACGCCGTTACGTACAATACTCATTGTCCTATTCCTCATCCCCACTTTTTTCTGTTCAAGTCGCCTAATAAACAAAGTATCATCTTGGGAAATGACTAAGGAAATTCAGGACATCTACTCACTTTTGTTGTACGCGTGCTAATAGCGTTGCACACAGTAACCCAGTGAAAGAAGAATGCACATGTAATTCTGACGCCTGTGTCTTTACATTGTGAGCAGTCAACGACACCTGGATGGGGGAAATGCGTTTTGATAGCCCATCTGTGTGGATCCATGGCAGATACTGATGTCCGCCGTTACGATATCTCATAGTCGTGGTTCCTCATTGGTGGAGCATCATGTTGTCAAGTCCACTACGTGAAAGTTGTGCTCGGAGCGGATATTAGCCTCGTTTAGAGCACGACATGACTTTCTGAGATATATAATTTCAATTTACGAGGCGGATATTGCCCATGGCTCTATACTTAAATGTTTGTAACTGTGTATTTTGTTTGACCATATAAACCAGTTCCCCTGTACATACAGGTATACGCGTTCATTATAAATGTGCGACGGGAGTGTTTCGTCCATAAATGTTAACTGTTTATGACTTGTACGCATCTGTATTGGACTGCCGATGGACTCAATTATCAAAGCAATTTCGCTGCCCCATTATGGAGGACAGCTTCAGTGTATATTGACTTTTCCAATTAATATTTTGACATGTTTCCAAAGAGTATGTCAATCTATAAGAAAAGAATAAAAATTTATGAGAAAAATAATACTAATCTTGTCGAAATCCACACGCAAACGTAACTTAAAAAACACAAATGAGCATATCGTTTTTATTTCATTTTTATGAATATAACCCAGACGATCTTCTTCCCATACAGTGGCGGATTTAAGGTACATGCCTGTATCTGCCTTCATGTAACTACTACAAATGAACATGTTTATAGTATATGCACATGAAGTGGGCAAATATACATGTTTATGTATGTTTCATGTTTCATGTGTATATGTTTTCGTTTATGCCAACATATGGCGTAATAAATGTAAAAATTGCATTAACTGTATTTAGACTATTGAGATAAATATGTCTGTACTATCATTTGACTTGATGAACTACAAGTGTAGATACAAATTCTACGGCTGGCAAATGTTTTTGAAATTTTGATACCAAAATCAGGAAATCAGGAATTCCATGGTTTAAAATTCAATATGATCATTGTAGTAATAAAACAGAAACAATTTAGTAATTTTTACTGCATTCCTTATCTTCTCTTGCAATAATGAGCTCTTTACATTAAAAATATCCTCATTCGTAGGCCAAATTCCTGTTTAAAAATGCATTACGTTCATGTTAATTATTGATAAACATAATTAGCGGCACAAAATTTGCATTAGGAAATGCGTTCATTTAAATCCTGACACCTTAAAAATGATTTAATTTTGTTTGTGCAGTCACTAATTCTTGTACATGTACCGGCATAAATGGATCATAGCCTTACGCGAACGAGAGATTATGAAATTAGCATATATTCAAAGATTTAAAATTGTTACGCTTACCTATATTAATCGTTTAATTAACGCTCGCGGGCATCAGGCTGTACAGATAACATCTCATAGACATTCTCACGATATTTACGAATATACGAACTACGAAATTACGAGTATATCCAAAAGAATACGGATTACTGGATATGATTGATTTTCAACTGAAACATTATCATAATAAGCTTTTTCAAACAAAATTTTTAGCAATTTAAAAACTGATAAAATTCATTCAACATCATTTCTAAATTATTATAATTTACAGTTGCATTCGGTTCGCCTTCCTGTTTGTCTTCCGTCATGTTGTCTCGAAGATAACTGTACAAGACAAACCGATGATGGCTAACCATATATTACCGAAGATCTATGAACTAATGAACCTCTTTCTATACAAATAGGAAACAGTCAATTACCAAACCAAACGGCGAAAGATCATACGAGTAGGCGCCAAAGTATTTTCTTGTATCTTAAAAAAACGGAGATCAAGATAATCTTCTTTCCAGATATCCAGATTACCATACAGTTTTAAGAAACTGTAAACATTGAGGACAAAAATATAGTTGATGTTTGCCAATTAAATTGGGACATTAATAAGTGAAACCGCTGTGGGCATGCCATATTAATTAAGTTGTGCGTGTGAGCCGATTCGAACCAAGACCTGCGGGCTAATATTGTGAAGAAGCATCGTATACCTAAATGTTGATCGCGCGTGTGTTTGACGATGATCTAAATAATTTAGTTGTTCAAGGATCCAGCATTGTTTTCTTAAACAGAGAATGCATAAATGGAGGCTAACGTCTCTCATTATTTGTGGGCGCGATTAGCAATTAAATACAACCGCAGGGAAATAGTCGCACATCGTTCTAAGCTATATTTATAAAGACGTTTTACTTTCGCTGAGCGCGTTCGTAAATTTGAATCTAATCAGTGGGCATCAGTTATCAGCTATTTTTAAAAGTTTAATATGGCACTCGTATAATTTTTTCAAATCGTTTTTTTTGTCAACTATAGCTGAACTTGCATAAGAAGGTAATTGCTATATTGTTAAATTTTTGCTAGAGATCCATTTTAATTTTTAATCAGCTGATAAACATATTACAGTATCGAGTAATTTTTGACATTGTATTTGACATTAGTTTATCGGTTTAGCTTTGCTTCATTTACGCAAACATTTATGCAGATTTAACTAAATCTAACTAATTCACTTCCCCTTCGTTGAACAACATCATCGTGTATTCTCAAAATTCTATTTATCCACATCCATGGTATGCACAGGTGGGTGAAAAATCTGATTTCATATGTTTTTATTGGCATACAATTGTCTTATTTCTAGAAAAACAAATATATATGGGTATAAAAACACCTAGTCTTATAATGATTTCACTAACCTGATTGTGCAGAGATAGCACATGTGAACTTTTTATCACTGTTCTTTGACGACCAAATGCTGAAACCCACGAGAAGAGTGTGAAATGGAGAACAAAAGCAAAAAAGAAATTGGTGCAGGTGTTCGCGCATGCTGTACCGACTGTGTCCAGAATTTACTGACCGCAATTAGAAGATTTAACTTTTACTGTCAGTGCTGATATGACTGGATGATCACGTATATTGAAGTATGTACGGAGTATTTATGCGCGTCATTTTTCTTCGTCACAAGATAGCTGCCAAAGTGCTCCAAAATAGGATCTTTGATCTTCGAAAAAAATAAAAATATCTGGAATTATTTCGACTTTCAGCAACTCAAAAAATAAAGTAAGGCACCTTCAAATTTAAAGTGCGATACATTTTGAAGCAAACCCATAGATAATTGCTTAATTGAAGGTAATATTGAAATAGTTAATGTTGCCTAATGATTTCGTTGCAAATTTTACTTCGGTTAGCGGTTTTCTATTTGTCGATCTAAAATGTTTTTACACTTTTGATGATTATTTTATTTCAAATTGAGCCACGCGCTTGTTTCTCTAATTAACAACTCGCACGATGGTTGTATAGCTTGAAGACAAGTCTTCGTGTGATATGGAAATGGAAGCTAAACATCGTTAAGATTCCAATTTGTCATCGCCCCGCATGCTTTGCTTGCTGCTCAGTCAGCGCGATGATTGGCGATTTTATGGTTCATCGATTTCTGTATACCTGCTAGTGTCTATGTTGGTGTGCCCCACTTATCCGTCTGAATGCCGACTACATACATATCAATTGATCGATATAATTGAAGCTCATTTTGCGGATATAAGCCTAATATATACGGTTTATACATGAGCGTTTTTGCATCGACCTGCTTAAACCGAATCGATACTTTGTACGATCGTGAAATTGTCAAATTGGCTACATGGCCATTACGATTTCAAATTTCTTGTTATTCAATATTTTTTTCGTAAGGAATTTTATTTCAAAAACCTCATTACCACAAGTTTACATTTCATCTAAACCTCTGAGCGTCATCACATCGCATCTGTTCACGTTAATATACAGACAGATTCTGTAGCCGCAACATTACACATAACCAGAACCCAACAATGTCTACTGGACACTCTGTCATTAATTAAATTCCAAAGTTTTTAAACATTTGTAACAATGAAAGTATTTTTTGAGAATTCCTGAATCGTTTCGACAAGATCGTATCCTTAAAAGCAGCCCTAAATAAAAACCTCGTTAACATACACGAATATCCTAACGGCACGATTTAAGAAATAGGAAACACATTATACTCAAAGTACACGCGCGTGATGTTCCAATCTCTGAAGATGAATATCAGTAAAATTGACCAACTTCGGCACACAAAAAACTCAAAAGCATTTATCAATTGCTATTATGTGTGATGTGTACACACTTACATGACGAATGGTATTTCCCCCTCCTTTGAGCATCATTCATACGTAATATAGATTAAATATCATTTGCAAGAATATGGACCAACTTTCATGACGTTTGCTGATTTTATCTATTTGGCACGCTCGACTTGTTGACACCTTAGTCAATCGGCATTCAAATACTATTTACCTATAAAAGTTACGCACCACATTTCGCTGTAAACGCTATATCACATTTGCAAATATTGGGTTTGTTTAAACTTATGCCAACGCAAGTAATTAACACCACACCTTTAAGCGCAATAGATGAGACAATTATAATCTTTCAAAAGAGTTATTGAAGATAATAATAATAATAAACCGTTATAGCAATTAATTAATTGTTATCGGATTATGATGGGGATTTAGCAGTTTTTAATTAAGAAGTTTCATTTCCATTTATTGTTTATCTCTTTTCTTACATATGTACGTTTTGTCCCTTGCTCACAGGAAAAATGTCAGAATAGACTTATTGTTACCAGATGAGAGATAATGTTTCTACAAATTAAAAGAATATGTAAATATGACACTTCCTGTTTTTCTAGACACTTTCTTCCTGGTTTTAGTTTACGTTTGGTTTTCATGAGGCTGGTGACAAATGCTGCCAATGAGTGGGTGGTTAAAACTGTAATTCAAGCAGCAGTCCATACCTATATATTACGAATTTGGAATGTTGTAGGTCTTCCAAATAGGGATAACCTTAATTCAAAGCTGATAAACAAATTTCACACTTGAACGGTGGAAATAATTTAGCCCAACACAACAATGGCAAAAAAAAGAACCATTTAAAATTGACATCTCTTTTTACGAGGATGGCAATTTTCAAATGTACGTTCACGGTCTATCGGTCTATGCAAATTAGTTTTATAGGCTACGCATGCATTTTATGCTATATCAGCGATTTCTATGAAATGGTTGTTCACGAAAGCGTTGAGAACTAAGAGCTAGTCACCTGGAACATGAAGGTAGCGTTGTGTGGCTTAGGCAAGCGCATTGATAAGGCTAACATGACGAACATGGCGCCACCGGTGAACTGGTGGCGGTACGTTTGTGAAAACGTACAAATTTGATGCTTAAATTTGGTGTCTTGAAATCCATAAATAATGAAGATGCGTATCGCTAATGCACTTTTGATGTGATTGTATTTTTAGATAGTGATATGGGACTAAAATACCAGACTAAATTTAAATTTACCTGTGTCGTCCATCTTGAAGGTCTTGTTCCCAAAATATATGTTGCCCATCAAATGTCCGTAGTATAAAATGTTGAATGATAATCACAATTATATCCGCAATACAATGTAAAAATAATATAGCCGCAGTTTGAGACTTTTCGTGGGAGCTAGTGTGCCATTTCTTTAATGTAAACTTGGAACAAACAGAAGGCCCTGCGATTCAAGTTTTAATTATATACGGTCGCTCCTTAGTTTTACAAAAGAACTCTCCTCCCACGGCAATCTTCAAATATAAATTGAAATCAACGTCATTTTTGCAATGTTGTTCAAAAGATGTTTGGGTGTCTATGATGTGTCTGACCGTAGAATAGATTTTATTTTAGAAAATTCTCTCACACAGGCTGGCGTCTGTACACCTACATGCTGTCGGCACGAAATGCACGTTGTCATACATGACTGTATGCTTGACAAATAATGTGAACAAGAGTTCTAGGACAACTCGTACATCACGAATCGTTTAAATGTATGTTTCGTGTGCTTTCGTGGAAATTGGTGCTTGCGTAGTCGACTGTCACACTGTCGTTGGACGAAAACTTTCGTTCTACCCAAATTAAATATTTTCGCAACATTGCGGCAATGACCCCAATAATCTTTTTAATATACCCATGGGTACAAATTGCAAAATAGTTTTATTTTAAAATTCTCATTTGTAAGGTCGCAATGTCAAAATAAATTAGAAAAATAATTCATGCATTCATAAAGAGTCATTCTAGGACACTTTTTTATTACAGAAAGTTTCTACTCGCGCAAAGGCCCATAACTTATTCGGAACTACTTGTGTGTCTCACATATAGTTTGTATTAAATACTTTTATTTTTTACTCTAAAAGTATTAATCAATTACCGTTTTATTATTTCATGTGAACATCTTTTGTACGTGCTAAACCCGAATTATATAATTGATACCTCCAATAAAATTTGAAAAATTTCATTTCAGGCAGACATATTTAGTTTATCTAAATGAAATAAGATAGTCTCCTAAGTCGTGGCTCGGTGGTCTCGGGTTCGATTTCTGGCGCGGGATTTCGATTATTCGATCCCGGTGTACAGGTACCAAGAGGGGTACAACATATTTAAGTGACTTGACTTGCAATAATAATTTTTTTAAATGCACCATCAAGCAAAATTTATTTTTTTAAGCAATGAAATCCAACATTTCGATCAATAGAATTCATGCAGTTGATAAGTATAATAGTAATCGATAAAAACCACAAGCTTCTAATTTCCGTATACCTATAAGCCTACAAATATTGACATAGTACTCATCGCGTGTTCAATAAAACAGGTAGGCGTCTATGATGGGTCCAAACAAAAAAGGTCAATTGTTGTTTGGAGACGTGAAGACGTGGACCAAGAAGCTCCTCGTGGATCAATTAGCAGGCAGAGTCTTTGACGAGCATCCAAAGTTCCCCAGCTACGAACTACTGCTTCTTTCTGTGTGTGAACTGTGTTAATTGCTAGGCAGCAGTGCGAAACCAATTAGGGGCGGTGGATCTTAATCTGGCAGGTAAATTAATAGTATGGTGCCTCACAAAACGTCACCACCAAGATTGTATGGGCCTCGTTTATATATAAAACAAAGCACAAATGATCTCGTCAGGTTATAGGGGAAAATTGGATTACTGTGTGGCATGGTTTCCCAGTTTACGGTGTAAAAATTCAAGTGTCTCAAGCATTTCAAAGACTTCAGTTAAAATGATAAAATGTTTGCATTGTTAATTGAAACATTTTTCATTTAAAAAAATAACTCAATTAAATGTAATGGCCAGTTATTTAAACATAATTTAAATTCTATGCTAGAACAGTTATCTTGCTTTTTGCACATGTTTGTTACATGCACGTCGAAAACTAATTTTAAAAAATCAACGTGTATCTGCTTCTTTGGCTGATCATGATAGTACTAATTTAACAATATAATAGAAAGAAGAATGGAATTTTTCAATAAAAATAGGGGGGGGGTTGTGTCAAAATTAAATTCACTTTCCTGACCACGAATATGTGATATAAGACTAAGCCAACAACAGCAGCGCAATATTCAAAGAAGCGGCCAATTAGTACGTTTGGCTACTGAAACCAATGTGTAAGCGCTGCCAGTGCTCCCTTTCATACCTCCTAGCAAGAGTGCGCTATTCGGGGTCAAAGAGAGGAGCAAATTTTTTTAGCGAAAACATGAAAATTCTATTTCTAACATCGGCGGCATGTACTGGCGGCTTTGAACAAGTAAAATATAGACCAAACATTATCCGGACAAGAAAAAACAAAAAGCCAAGTCAAGAACGATGATGGTCGATGATGTATGATAGTTCTTTATGGCTGATAATAAGAAGGCAACAGCGAAAAAATTAATTATAACTCGTAAGTTATTACAAAACTCTTTCTAATTTATTTTAACTAAAAAATATCGAAAAATCACGAATATCTAGAATATAAGGATCAATTTAAAAAGAAAAATATGTTAGCCCGATACAACGTGTCAATATAGTGACGATACTGTGGTACTCTTAAGTGTCATTTACACTAGAGAACGTTTCTTGTTTCGCTTCATCGAAATGTTATTTCGTTTTGGTCAAACGCATGTAGTCAGTAAGTATAAATTATCCAGCGTGGCCATTTCAAATCTTGCCTTGTATGTTCTCGTTCGACACAAACAAAATGACATTTCCATGGAGCAAAACGTGAAAATGGTCTTGTATAAAAAATGGGACTTTATACAACTAAAAGAAAATTAAATCACACAGTATGGGCAAGTGGATTGCGAAGTAGCAGGTTAAAAGTTTAATCGAACATTTCGATTGCGCCATAAAGCGTGTGGACAAAATTTCGCTGATTTCGTCTTGTAGAGTCAGTCATCCGCGAAACTCACGTTTTACGATCCCCATTTTACAGCAAAAAAAATCCAATGAACACCATAAAACTACCCCGCTTTTGGACAGGTAAAGCGTGTATGACGCGGGTTTTGTAAGTGTGAATTTCACCAACTTATATTCTCAAGACACGGTTGTCCCCCCCCCATGTAATGACATCAAATCGCGCTCGCTCGAAAAAAGTTCTTGTTAATACGATAGTCACCATGTTATGTACATGGTGGCGTTGTCTATTGGTTTTCACAATTACGTTACTGCGCAATATAATTTGCGTCCTCATGAAACCCCTCATCAACATTCAAGCATGTGAACGTCCAAAAAATGTGAGTAAATATCATAATTCTTCGCGAAGCCGTAATTTAGCCAACCAAGAAAGAGTAAGTCGCTTCCGCGGGAGCTATGGAGTGTCGGCAAAATACGGAAATCTTTTTTAGTTTGTGAGAAAAGCGATCTCATTTTTTTGTGCTAGTGATTGAGAGGTCTCAGGAAGACATACAATGCGGCCTGCGGAGTCACCGCCCTCTTGAAAAGGTGTGTCCGTGTCTGATGCGGCGGGACAATTTTAATTCGATAACCGACAACTATCTCCCCCCCCGCTCCATTGCGACAATTTGCACCAACGCCTCTGGTAATGATATATTGGGAAAATGTTGAATAGGACCTATTTAGAAATTCGGAAGGTGTGCACGCACTTAAATGCTTGAAATTGGTTTTCAAAAGAGCAAAGCAAAGTGTTGTCGGTATTGTTTTCAGTAGGGTTGAAAACGAATCGCATCTTTGCTCATTATTTTGACAGTTTCGAGTAATCGTGATCTTTTTAAAATAGAAGCCAATTGTGGATGAACGTTTCGCTTGCAAATCTCTCGTATACTACTGGTTTGATCAATATCAATAATGCTGCTCTGTCCAGTTACCATTTTTCTTTCAAAACGATTCGCCTAATACAGCCCTGCAATTCTCTGAATATATTTTGATGGATCACTCAATAAATTCCTTAACTCAATCGTAATGATTATTGCTTCTTCTGATGTAGATGTTACCTACTTCCTGATGATATTTTAATTTTGTGGTTACAATTTAGACATTTTTTGTGGATTATTTTTTTGTATCGGTGGCGTGCCGCTCGCAATTTTCTTTGGCAATTTACTTGCACTGCAATTTTTTTTGGACAGAGGAGTTCAAGTATGAAACACCGCACAAGACAAAGTCTATTTTGAAACTATGCCCTTAGGCGGATAACAGCACCATGCGGGGAGAAAGTGGAGCCGCAACGCGATCAGAGTAGATTGAAAATACTAGAGCCGCCCATGGCTATAGGCGTATTCGTTAGAATTTCGATTTCGCTATCTGCAAGCATTCGTCACTTTCTATTTGTCAACAGAAAACAGTAATATTACGCTTTCTTTTCTCACACCTTCATCTGGGCTTTTATCTCGACCATTAGTGATAATTGTCTAAACTAACCGCGATTTCACGACTTTGATAAAACTACGCAGATGTAAAATTGCATTCATGCCTACCTTTTTGTGAATAGCCAAATAACTGAAGTCGACGCCTTGATAAGTCTTGATACAGACACGATAAACGACACTCGGATTATGACATTCTTGATCTAGTTAAATATTAACGTTAGTCTGACTGCCCTCAATAGGAGCAGATACAGAAATTGAAATTCAGTAGAAATTTACGACAAAAAAATAAACGAAGTTGTATCTTCCTTAATTTGCCAACAGGTTGTAGTAAAGTATAGCCTCGTGGCACTCCAATGAGAATGAAATTAATTAAAATTATAAAAATATTGACTTTTACAAAATAACATGAGTAAATCTATTCAAAAGGAGGCGCAAAAATCGAATCCAGCGCTACCTACAGTTCCAACGAGTTTAAAATTCGTAATCTATTAGCTACCAACGAAGTCTGGCCTAGGCAAAATTACCAGGGGAGGGGGGGGGGGTTATGGCGAACACGCTTTTCCTTAACAAATATCTCAAGCTACCAACGATAGGATCGACAAGTAATAGTAAATGTCGGCTAAACGATTATATCGAGTGATACATTTCTCACAGTGGGAATCGTAATCCATTTGGCCAATGCGCCTTTTAGCTTAATTCGTGCTTAGGCAGTTACTGCTCTGTGATAAAAGACATTCCTCGAAAGTCAAGACCCAATTTCTGTTTTTATCCTTAATCACTTCCAGCGATCAATCGAACACAGAATTGGACTGGAAAATCAACTATTGTGCACGTATAAATAGCTGAAATCGGGTTACCTAGCTGCTCTATACATCCGATGCAAATGATGCTCAATTGGTTCATCGACACCTCCGGTAAAATCGTCGTATTTGCTGTCGTAATTTTATTTTGTTATTGACCAGCGAAAGGTCTTGAACGCATAAAAGCGAACTGACAGATTGTCGTGCCATTGGACCGATGTTACAGGTTTCACCCTTTTATCTTGTTTTCCTTCAAATGCTCGCAACAAAGTAGCAGATATTCTGCAACTTCAGGCATAGATAATCTATCCTTTTAACTCGATCAAGAATTATTTGGTACACCAGTCAAATAGTAAAAATATATGTGCACTGATTTCGAGCATTTCATTTTACACAATATGAACAGTAAATCTGATATGAAATGCATATATACCAATGTTTGTGTGACCTACCAATAAAAAGTGACGTCGAAAGAATAACAGAATCTATTCCACCAGTAAAAAATTTCATATATTACACACGTTCCGCGACTTATTTTTTAAGTAGAAATCTAAAGATGTTTAGTTGCAGAACAGTGGCAGGTTTTAAATTATCCCTCACTATTACCAAGATTTCAAATGATGTCTGGCCATTAGATCTTAGGAGGGTACAGGCGCCCTCGTGTCGAATTACGGAGAACGCATAAAAATTTCTAAATCAAATCGAGCGAATCGCCAAATTTCCTTTCCATCCACATTTTCGCCGAACTACCTATAATAACACAAGTGCATGTTTAAGTGGAGGTTTTGTAGCCCGTAACGATCGTATTTAATTTGAACTGGAAATATAACGTGTTTTTTTCTCAGGAAGCGCAAGTCACTGTGCAATTCCGCTTCCACATATTGATCAATTAAAGTGCATGCAATAGCAATCGACGCTTCCCTGTTTGTCTGATATCAAATATTGTTTGATATCTCATAACGCAATCGTTGCACACAACGCTGTTGCTGCGAATGCTGCTCGTTTTTAACCACAGATTCGCTGAAACGCTCGTAACTTTCTTCGGAGACACCTGTCTCAACTTACACAAAGTTATTTCGCTAGAATATGATCAACACTTTGATTATAGCACAAATTTCTAATGTTGTGTGCACCGATTAACATTATTGTGAATTTTTTTATCCATCGAGATTTTAGTCCACCTGCGGAAATAATAATGTAGCGACTCGATATAATATTTATTACATTACCTGAAACATAAATCACGCCTTTAATATGAAATATTAAATGAGTTCCATATCTAAAGTCTCTTGATACAAAAGTATTGTCTACTCACTCTAGATATAAAAGCAATTGTAATAGATAATGTATATTTATTTTTAATGTCAATATTTTATCATGCGTGTCTTTATACAGATAAGTTCCAATTTATGAGGCTCAGGATTCAGCATTGAGGCACATGGAGATTGCTTATTAGGTATTTTGTCGCGTTTGGCAAGTAGGCCCACGCATACTTCTCTGGCCATTATATAAATTGCAAAACGATAACAATAGATGGATTGTCATAAAAATTGTCATGAGAATACCTTTTTGTGCGCCTTTTTTGTCATGAGAACACCTATTCGCGCTTGCATGTTGCACAGTTCTTATTGTTAAACGATTAAACACTACAGGTGCATAGTTGAAATATGTTTAAACTCTTTTACATACCTATCGTGCAAGCAAGCGTTGATTTGATTTATATATTTTTTTCTGTTGTTATTTGGATGAATTGAGGTCTTGCGCTCCAGTAGAATCACGCTGCAAATTCAAATCCACAATTTTAGCCTGTGCCACTTCGGTACTTTTGCTAATTTCTCAAGTTATACGAGTTCGTCAACCCGTTCGTCTTTAATTCAGGGCTGTATGGAACGAAGCAAAAAAGGTCCGATGTTGCAGAGAACTGATTACCGAACTACGTACTCATCGTAGACCAGTGATTTTTTTTCAATTTTTGCGACTGATTGTGGCTCGGCGGTCCAGGGTTCGAATCCCGGAGCGGGATCTCGATAATTTCAATCCCGGGGTGCTGGTGAAAATGTGACCCTCGCATTGGGCCTAATCACCAAGTGGGGTACAGAAACGCCTGTGATGCAGTGAGTACAGTGATGGGGGAAAAGAAACAAAACTAGGACAGTAACCCCCTAACCATCTGATAATTGTACACGTATTAATTATAATTTGCTTTATTTATTTTGTATGTTTTTTTAATATCGAAATGCAGTCTATGCCTGACATAATTTATAATCAAGGAAGCGGATCTTCCACTGTTGAAAATGACCAATACGAATGATTAAATTATTGAACAATTTTTGTTGAACTTCTCAGTTGTAGGAAATTTGGCTCATCATTTTCCACATCCGCAATCGTGACAGATATCGATACTTATAAATCCGGCCGCCATGGTGGTACCGATATGCTGTATGCATGTACCTGAGTCATTTTTGCGCCATATGTTCTTTTACTTGTAGTGATCAGATACGTGCATAACGGACGTTCATTTAATGGTTTGTAGGGAAAGCAATAAGCAGAGCGAACAACTGATGAAAGCGCGAGTGCTTCGGGTGATGTGAGAAATACAGTCGAAAGGCTAATATTTATAATTGCGTCCAATTTCATTCTTTCTTCAATTTATGATTGCTGTCGGGCTGTTTTTGTTTTTCACCCTCTTTCTCCGTGTGGTGGCCAGCAATTGTGTATGTGCCACATGCGACCAGACGATGGAAGAGAGAGAAAAAACCACCAACAACAACGATTGTGGTGGGAGGCCTGGGAATGTCTGTCAGCAAGCACCCATGTAGGTCGTGGCGGCAGTTTTTGTCAGAATGCACTTTTGATGGCTATTCAGTTATTACATTGCAGACATCATCGCCCGCACGGAATGGCCAGGCGAGCATTGTCTATAATAGGTCGATTTCACTTTCATTATAATCTTTTGTGTTTTGATTTAAACTAGCCTACACGAATGAATGCTTTTTAGTCTTTCCATACACGCGATGACCAGTACTTGATGACGCTGTTTAGTCCCGCTTTTTTCAATGGACGCTGGCCGGACTTTTTTTTTTAAATGTCCGCATTCTTGTTCCTGTCCCGAACAAGTGCATGCATTTAAACGAATGTCAACGATTTATACCTAAAAAAGGAATGTCTCTCCAAATCAGAGTGTTTGGAAAACAAACATCACCAAACACACACAAAAAATTAAAAAATTCCATCACATGGGGGATAGAACATAGGAAAAAAACCTTGTCTCGTCTTAAAAGAAAATTATTACTTGTGACAGACAGGAGGGTGTTACTCACGATGACCAACAAACCGGATCGTACAGATCTGTGCAACATGCATGTAAAGAACGAAACACGCATTTCAAGTGTAGTAGACATAAGCATTTTTGTACGAGTAATTGGCCAATCTGTTTATTTTTTTTTCTTCAAACATTGGTGCGCGTCTATGGTAGTGCTACTGTTTGTACCACACGTTATTTCCTCTACATTTTACGATAAATTAATGCACGGGTTGTGTGTTGTTTACGCACGTATTCCTAACAACATCTAAGTGTATATAATCCAGATCATATACCAGCGAATGACCAGGATGACATTTTGAACGGAGTCTCGGCATCAAACTATGGCAAACCTACTTTACTTTAGTGGTAACTATCAGAGGAGGTCACCATGCAAAGTGCAAAATGAAAAACCAATCATTGCATTTATGAGACAAGACAGTTTATAAATTTTAATCATCTCCTATCTAAAATCATTTACAGTTTCAGCGGGAGGCCCCAAATCATATTTGGTATTTGCGGGGAGGGGGTTCGTCACCTATTAAGGGGTTAGCTAGACCAAAATGTGTGCCACTTTACAAAGATCTACAACCTCCTTTGAAGGTTGACTGCTGAAATGTGATCGAATTCCGTTGTACTCGTCTTCCTTATTTTCATTAGAAATTTTGAAGAGACTGAAGTTGGGGTGCGTTTACTTTTTGGGATTACCTCATTGGGTACCCGGAGTCTCAGAGTGGTGCGATTGATTCCGAGAAGCCAATCATTCCGAAATTCTGCGAAAAGCGACATTGAAATTCCGAATGCAAATGAGCCTTTGTTTCGACGTTAGCTTTTTTCAATTATTAAGACGGAACTTCACCTTGTATCTGCTGCATCAAGTTTGCTCGATGCAGGAATGCGTTCTTCGGCATCTTAAGACACCATGCTGGGAAGTCACGGTTGAATAATCCGAGCGATATCAAATGGACAAATCTTATCCTGTTTCACATTCGTGGTCATGATGCACTATTCACTACTTTCTGTTCCTGGGTACGTTAGCGTATCCAAAATACAATATCACTTTGAAAGTATTAGCAACTACGTCAAAATGACCTCGATGTTATGAACATGAGTTTATGTAATTCGGCAGTTTTGAGGAGCCAAATCAACCAATGTTTGAAGATTAACTTTTCAATGCAAGTAGTATTCTCCTAGTCAACATATCTCGCGATAATTTATTTTTTCTTGGTGGAATTTTTCTAGAAAACGCGCCCACCGTCTCAAAGACGCAGTCAGGTCTTGCGGTTGACCTAATGAGCGTTCAAAACTTAATTTTGCTTATTACGCAATTCCTATGCAAAACCAAAATGCTATTATTGTACGCAGCCGTGCTTAACGATCCCGTTATGGCGGCAATAATAACCGATACTGTTATTAAATAATCGCATATGATCTAACCTTGCCTCCATAATTATTGCAATTATTGGATTTATCCCAGAGAGCCTGAACGCACTGATTAATTTATCAATTAAGCACCTAATTGTCTCTTAACGTTATAGCCTATATACATGCATCAATTAAATATATTTGTGGTAGAGAGAAAATTGCTTCAAGATAACCAAATACTTTCAAGAAAAAAATGATAATTACTGTATTGCAATAAGTGGGTCAACTACGTAAAAATACCTGATGTCAGAAGCAAAATGGGGCGACCTGTCAAATCATAAACAGACTTTGATTTATACTGATTTCAGTGGCATGCAAATTTGTTGATGTGCTTTCAGCAAAAACAAAAAAATATTCATTCAAAACAATCCTAGTAGCGTAAAACTTAGTTTTTCAGCGGCAATACAATACAATACTCAAACAATACTAACCGCGTTAGTTTGCATTGCTCCCAAAATATCTTTGATTAATTAAACTGTGTAGATAAACAGTAACTCAAGTAAAGCTCAAATTCGTTGAAAACACAACCGATATTAAAAAATCATTGTATGTAACCAATCAGCATACCCATGTAGGACGAACTCAATTTTTAGCGTAAATGACTCAACACGTGTTTTGTAATTACAGCTTGCCCACCAATTTGCAAAGCCATATAATCATGTTCTACAGTAAATGCCATTATTTTTCTTAAAATTGTCTTGGTCGATAAAAATAATGCGACTTGCCAAGTTCACACCACCACCAACTACGGTATATCCTCCTGAGTTCTGTGATTAAGAAAGGCCGGTCTACCGCCAAATCATCACCCGCATGAGTCCAGGAAATAGTCTGATTCTGACGAAGTAGAATAGCAGATGAATATGATTTAATCTAGCCATATATTTGCGCGAATGTTCAGAGCTCTGTAATTGCAATTGGGACGGTATTCGTTGCTATGAGTAATCGAGCTAAAAATCTAAGAAAAATTTGAATGTGTAGATGTTATGTCTCTTTCAATCGAATTATCTGGCTAAGATTGCAGTTTTGACTCAAAATCGTACGTATAATTTTTAGGCGAAATCGTCACGATAATCCATTTCCACTTATGAATCTAGGTCTCAGGCGGATTATAATGAATGGCGATATTGAAAAAGGATTCTGATGCGGTGGAGGTGCCGACGGGAGGTCGCCAACAGACGCCCTCTCAGGAACATTATAATGATACATAACAAGTTAACATACATGTAGATTGACGAATGAGTCCACTTACAAGCGTAGATCACCGGTATATATATTCATGTAGGCCTGCATTCCGATTCTCAGGATGCAATCACGTCTCGATTGTGATTTCGCCTTCTTGGTTGAACGAGTTTGAGTAGGGTTTCGAGTGTGTGTGAGGCTTGTTGGGGGAAGGGGGGGGGTGGATTTCGGATCACATGAACCTGGCGTTGTAATTGCGTGGGTACCTATGCGTGAGCCCTATACGGTTTGCTATTGAATTGCTGCAATTGACCTCAAAACGTTGAAAAACCACCACCCATCAACCTCGTAGACTCCCCCACTTCCCTCAGAAAGATACACACACATACGCATGGATAAATTATTATAATTTGACCAACACATACACCCTTTATTAACAGACGAACTCGTTTTCATTTGTAATGTTCGAAGGTCTTTCTGTTCGGCGGCGTCCACCTTTCGGGGTTGTTTTGTTTGCGGGTGAGTACCTGAAATCGCGACGGTAACTGTACGAAATGAGGAACGCTCTTCATATCGATGGACTTCGAAATTGCAAAAGTGAAAAACAAGTTTTCTGTTTACCTGAGGAATTCGTTTATGAGTTATGGCGTGGGCAAGCGCGTCCCGCGAATAATCGAAAGTGTACTTCTAATTTTCCCTATGGAGTGGCGTTGACTGATTTATATGCGAACTCAATTAGGGGGAGTACGAATAAACAATTACGGCCGTAGGTCGTGAACCGGGCTGAAGTTCTTGAAAGTGTTCCGCGAGTGTTGCTGCACGTACAGGGCGTCGATGTTTTCGGATGATAGAGATTCTTTGAGATTTGAGGGCGTATTCACTCATCGAACAGTTTAACTGCCAGTTGAACAGTCGACCATGGCTAAAGAAACTGAAACGTAACAGCAATTTCAATTTTCGCAAAATCAATTATACAAAATAATGCAATAGAAGTAATAGCTTAAATACTCTGTAGTACGAGTATATAAAATATTTACAATTTTTATTACCTCCTTATTTTATTTTATGAAATTCAAATACAGAATATTGTAAAAATTATAAAATACAAATTACCCTCTAAAGCTTAGACAATAAGAACAAAATAAAATATCTGGAACCCACTACAAACCAGATAAATATATACAATCACAATCCAGACGCTTGAAATAATGCCGTGAATGCTATTTATTCGATGAAACCAGCGTCGATGTATTACAATGCCACGTTATTTACTATTATAAGTTATTTTTGGTTCAAAGTCAGTTGTCTTGTTTTTTTTTGCGAGTTGATTCCTTCTTGCACAGTACACCACATACCTCATTCCAATCGCGTTCACATCACAGGTTTGACCTTACGGTCAAAACCCGCCTGGTAATCGGATATTACGGAGGTGTCAAAAGAATATTCAGTTAAGGAACTGGAGATAGAATGATTTATGAGACTCGCGCAAAAAGAACTCGTTTCGTGAATTAATAAGCGAGGGGCATTCACAGTCAAGTTGTTAAACTAAGGCAGTCTGCCGCGCGCATTGGAGAGATTCAATCAATAGATGTTTTTAGCTAACGCTGCGGCAAATTGATTAATTTTAAATTTAGTATGACACAATTCCAATTCTCAGTCATTATACTATATATATTCTCAGACTATTCCTCTTAGTTGGTGTTATGATTTTAGCCATCCGGAATACCGTCCCGAAGTGGGTTTCAAATATAGATCACGATTCTTTCGTTTTTTGTACCTGAACTACACCGTACAGTAAAAAAAAAAAATATGTACGTGCTTCCGTATAGACCAGTTGGTAAGTGAGATAGAAGGTCTAAAATGACTTTGTGGGTGGGACAGGAAGGTAAAGAGTCGTTGACTATGTGCAAGTCTATATATTCATGTATATGCAATCGCAACGCATTTCGTTGACCCAATCGTGAATTCATTTCACCACAAAACCTGACCGTTACCAAAAACTCGATGCGAGATGGGCGGAGACGATCCCTTATCATCGTCTAATTTATGGGGATAAAACAACAAGGTAAAGCCAGTTCGTAGACCCGCATGTAGTTGGACTTGCAAATGAAATGACGTACCGACGAGAGCGTCATGCTGACAGTAGTACACGATGACAGCTTCTGTCGCGTTGTTTTTGCTGAACTCGTTTCGTTGAATATCGTTCGAATTTTGCCTGCGTGATATGTTTATAGGATCAGACATTGTCCGGCGCTCCTTCGGTCCAACATGTATTTTTTGTACAAACGGGAATTTTGCTATATTGCCTGACTGAATCACTTTTCGACGCCATTGTATATAAATTGTAAACTTAATGGTTCTTCAATTTTGATGGAATGTTCACGAACGGTTATTCTGAATTAGCGACTGTCTTTGACAACGAAGTCAAAACTCGAATGCATAACTATAGGTTGGTAAAATTGAACAATAAACTTGTGAAAGTAAAACTAATTTTAATGGCGTGTTCAATTGTATTGGTTATCAAACAGAAACTAACCCACTGTCCGTGTGCGTGTCTGATTTGGAACATATCGCTCGCTTGATGCAAATTATAGGCTAACACCGCAGCTTACCCTACTGTTTGATATGACCAAAAACAATAAACCCACACGAAAAGAAAGCCAATTACGAATACCGTTGTCAGCATAAGTGGGCATAAATGTTTTGAGAATTCCGAATCACTTCTATTTAGCATGCGCGCTTCTAATTTGATAATAGCCCCCCCCCGCTCGCATTTTAATGCCGCTCAGCAAAATGTCGCCGAAACAATAATGTATACTGTACATGCAACACAAAAGTGGTTGCTGAGAATGGCATATATATCGCATGCTTATAGCCAATGAGGAAGAGGCATTTTTCTAAGTTTGACCATCGACAACGGGAGCGTTGTTGCGTTATTAGCCAGTTCACGTTAGAGACCTCCCACTGAGATTGTCTAAATACCACATACCGTATAAAACAAAAATCTCACCGCAACCAACCTTAATTGACATTGAAACTGAGGTTGTTAGCGGAGCATGTTATCCTAATTGGTTGGTTAAACAAATTTTGTTCCTTTGAGAATCTGCATGTCCTCCAGAGATCCAATCCAAAACAAATTTCTTCTCCTTGATTTTTATTAAATTTTTCATGTCATCATGCAGCCAAATCAAGGGAATCAGAACTATTTGAATTAGAAAAGTTAATGCTTATTTCAAGTTAGGTTTAACATTAGCCAATTATTATCGTCACTAGTCACGGGACCGCCGGGCCACAGTCGGTCGCAATACCGACTGGGCTCCGACGATATAATATGAACTGAAAAGATTACTGGTTGCAATTATATGTATTTGAAACTCTGACGCAATTTTAATATTAAATCTTTCGTTGACCACTTGAATAAGCAAAGCTCTGATTTCACGACAGAGTCGGACCAACGTCTGCAACTGTTTCCGGTTGGATCGCCTTAATTTAGGTGGCGCAATCGAATGAACACATATATGTCTAATTGGAACAAAATTAGTTATACATTACGCAAAAACGAGGAAAAAGAGCAGTAGTTGGCTATAAGGATTAAAAGTGACCAGAGTTTTTAATTTTCTCATAATTAAAAAAAAAGAAAACAAGTTGTAAGTATACCAGGAAATTCGTAAGTTCATTTTTTGTAATGCATTTTTGGAATAAAAAGAATCCTTAGATACCCGTGTAATTGCTTTCTTGACGTCAAGAGTATGGCGCAATTATATACGCATTCTTCGTAACAAATTAAAACTGTTTGTCTTAATCTGTAAATGCCACACAGTGCGGCTGCGGGAGAGACTTAAGAAATTTACCGGCAATTTCCTAATCTGATTATGTTTTTTGGAAATGGGCGTCAACCCTCGGTCAGTGGTGGCCATGACCGGATCATGCGTTGCAGCTTTCGAAAGCTAGACATTATAGGGCAAATGGTAGTTAGATTTTGGCCGAAGGCTGCGTGCCTAGCGAAAATTATCGATAATTTGTTATACAGACTATATCATGAAAAAAAAGGCTACTTATATGTTGAGATGTTTCCCTTCAGCCAGCGCATAGACACCCCGCTCTATTGTTATGTCCAAACAAAAAGGGTCACTCCTCAGGTGACTTTAGTGTCAAGGATTGCACTCAGAGAAAGAGGAAGAAAGAGAAATAAGAACAACTGCGAAAATAACCTCGTTTATTCATAAAGTTGTATTCTCTGTTCCGACAATAATTGCTCCATAGAGCCGCGCACAATATATTTAGTGAGCATGGACACTGTGCCTCTAAACACAACAAGTTGGACTGTACGCACTGTTTTCACATGGGAAGTTCTACAGTAATGAATGAATAGCTGTTTTCATTGACCAACTTATTTGCTCCACAGTGGGCTAGTGTTACAGGATTTCCAGCTGCGCTATTACTTCCGCATCGCGAACGAGCGAGCGCGTCACATGTTACTAGCACTGGGAGCTTGTTTTGCTCTTCAGGTGTCTTTACTCGTACATTAAATGGTTGCTGTTGAAACCATCATTCCTTAGTTTTAAATGGAAAATATTTTTTGTAATGCACCCACCGCAGTGCGCAGCAATATTTTGGGAGATACATACTGTCGTGTCTTTTAAGAAAGTACTTCGTGAATTTCTCTTAAACACAAACAGGAGTAAAACAAACACCAGATTTTCAGTTGAACAAGTATTTATTTCAGTGGTCAGATCTCAATTCTTCAAACAGGAAGTA
>JAQGBY010000904.1:0-35162 GCA_034698785.1 Mycogona germanica
GACAGAATAACCTCGATTTCGCTCTTCGTTATCAGTCTCGCCCCCCCCCCCCTCCCCCCTTTATCGTTAAGTGGGAAATGGCGTATGGTCTACCAGGTAGCTAATGTTCCCAGTCAAGAAGAACCACACAAAACATAATGAAATGAAAAGTATCACCCCCCCCCCCACATTACAAATCCCCAGACACTTGATGGAATCGAGGAGTTTCTGAATTAACGAAACAGCGTTGCATAAAATTCATTAAGTCAAGTGTTTCAGTTAAATTATCAAGATAGAAAGAGAAGAAATACAGGAACTGCACATTTGAACAATCATTTAAACCCAACTTATCCAATTTCCAATCATTTCGGATTTTTCGAGGAAACTACTCTAGTTAAATCTATTGGAACGTATTAGGATCTGGGACCTTCATTCAGATTGCTTTCCATAGAACGCTTCACACAATTTCGTAGCTAAAACAGTTCATACTTATATTTCATTATTCAAATCCGTTATGTTATTTTGTTACCTGTATGAAAACAAGTGATGAAAGTGCTCAAATGAAGCGATGACGTTTCTCTACTCCCAACGAGGGGTGTTACGCGCTCGCCAAATATTTACCAACACTCACTCCTCACCATCACTACCACCACATCTCATTCCCTCGGCAGAAAACATTACAAGTAGGTCACGACAACTCGAGTGTGACACGCATATATAAAATCTCCGCAGCCCGCTTGCTGATATTATTCTGTGTAAATCACTCGCGCCGAATTCGACGTCTTCTGAATAACGAAACGCAATATTATGCGGTATACCTGTGCAGATACAGTGTACTTAATTTAATTTTAATTGCCTATTGCCTATACATCATTCCCTCCACTTGGACTTTTTTTTTGCTGCATGTGAATGATAGTGTCGGTACAGGCGATGACAATGCGATAGTCACTGGAGATGTACGCATGTTTATGTATTTTAGGGCTTCCGCAGTTGCTGCCACTTCAGTAGCGATTCAGGTTTCTATTGGTGGACGATGGGCGGGACGTTTATGGCTTGTCATGATGCAATCTGCCCAGGAATAACTTTTTCTCACTTTTGAGCGTGGTGTCATATGGCAGGATATCGACTATATTTCGTGGACTCGTGTGAATTTTTTGCTTAATGCTCTACTTATTCGTGTTGCACACTGTATGTGCATATTTTTTTTAATGTGCCGTAAGAAGTTCAGGTACAGGCGCGCTATCAAATGCGTAGTCTGCCACCTTTGCTGTCGTTTTGACGCGAGAAACTGGTCAGTGGTCACTGGCCGTCTGAGCGTCACACCTGATCGCTCGGGCCGACAGGTTGACGTGCACCGGTCTGAATTATTACTGTTGATCCAGCACAAGCCAGCTAACCACTTCCACCTGCTGAATTAAAGCGGTTGTCCTCGGCTTCGTCGTGTGTTTCGTTGGAGATTCGTGTTCATCCGAACATGGCTGACTACACATTCTCGAGTAGTGGCTAAGTCGACGGGCGCCCGCTTCAATTTCCTCTGCATGGGAGTGAGCTGCGCCCGTCATGTTTGTGCCAGGCAAAGGTTGCACATGAATGTAATGCATAATTTTCGTCACCATATTTTGAGAAAAATGGGGACAAGAAATCATGAGAAATATTGAAATAAGTTTCTTGAAATTTGGATAGGTAATGCAAATGGTTCTAAGTTGAATCTTCATGTTTTTAGTAACGGCTCCTCATCTGGGATTAGTGAGGCAATCTCTTATTTAATATCAATTATGAGTAGAACCCCTATGAACGAATGTCATTAGGACACCACTATTGTCCGATCAGCTGCGTTAATCTGCGCTCCATTTTTTGTAATCTGCATTATGTTTGTTGGGGCCACGATGTATGGTGTCAGTTGTTTGTCAAGGTGGCTGGTCGGAGGTGGCCAACCTGTGGCCCCCTCACCTCCCACCGCCCTTTCTGACGGGACGGGATCAGGGGGTTGGGGACACGGTTAGTATTTGCCCGAAAGCAATGCTGCACACCTGGTTCAACGAGTGAGAAGCAGCGATTGACCTCTCCAGAGCGGAGCAGTGTCAAGTCAGTGAATGTTTATCCCTCGGGTGGTCGATGCGGCGATGGCGTGGCAGGCTGAGGGACACGGTCGTCGTCATTTGGATGATAATTTGAAGCTCAAAAATAATTCATACATAGTGTGCCCAATATGTTTTCTTCGTCAGGATAGGTGCTTTCGTTTTTTAACACTGAGAATTGTGGGCTGTGAAGTGATGCCGTAACTCAGCAATGTCTGCTTCTAAGAAACTTTGGTCGCTGTACTTACACTGCAAATCCAGGCGTCTTGATTAAAATAGAGGAATGGAGAAGTTGCCGCTTAATAAAAGGGTTTCTGGCTGTCAAATTTAATGTTTCAAGTCTTCTTACAACGCCTTTCATTTCCATACATGCAGAAAGAAGGTGGTTGTGAAACGAAAAACTGCGAGAAAAATCTTAGGTTGACACACTTTTCGATTGTTAAATTAATACGCCTTGATTTACAGTGTAAAGATAGGAACTTCAATAGCAATAATGGAAAATGGAAGCCTGAAAATTTTTGCCACATGTTCAAAATGAGGGCAGTGCACCAATTTCGATCATTCAACAAGATCCCCTATCAATCTCTGTGTGTAATCATTAAATATCAATAGAGATGAATAAGGGAAACCATCGAACTTAGAAATTTCATGGATGTGGAAAAAGTTTGGGAAATCTGTCTTAATTAATTTTTCCAACTTATTGCGTCTCCTCCAGTGTACGTATTTTTCTGCATGCCGTAAACAAATTTACGGGTAGCCAGCGGTTTTGTGCAAAAATATATCTATCCGAAATGTCAGTGCGGTTTCCCAGATCTGATGGTCGTTAGGAGTCCTCCCACACAAGCGCGGTTTTCGGAGCAGTCATCTGAGTCCGCCTACTTTTAATGAACTATGTACCTACCGTACACCGCGCACTCTGTTTTTGCCCGATCAAATGGTGGTCCAATGACCGAATTGTTTTGGCGCGTTCACACTGGATTATTATATGGTGGTATATACCGAGTGAGGTTGTGGAAACCCTGATTATTTACGATGTTATTATTGTCTGATACACGCTGTTTTAAGAGTCGTGTGCTCATCGGAGCGACTCGTGTTTACTCAGAACCCATCATTAGATATTATAGGGGCTCCAATATTTTGGTTGAGGCCACTCAGTCCCTGCGGTGTAGTGTTTCGCAAGCTCCCCGCCAAGCGGCTCGTGTATCAACAGCACGATCACTTTAGAGAAATTTAACATCACTCATAAAGCACATTTTATTGGGGGGGGGGGGGGATTTGACGGTATGAAATATTGAAGTTTGGTTCCCACTGCCGCCGTTGATGGCGCATTTAACTTGCCAGGAGTCATTTTATAGTGAAACTTGTAACGTAGCATTATCGGTAAATGTTGAATCGGATGTCTCAGTTTTCGCGTAAAAGAACGTGCTCTCCTGAAGAAATAAGTTTGGTTTTATTAAAATAAAATTACCACCCTAGCTTTTCGTATGTTAAAAGGCTCATAAATCAACGTGGTGACGGCACATTGTGTTTGGCGTCCCCCATTTCAAGTTACGTGACGTCATCACGTCGAAAATGAGCATTCAACGAACTCCAAAAATTTGGAATCAGATGTGAAAACCCCGAGCGCCATCTGTCTATTGTTGATCTGTTAGCTCCAACCGCAACGAGCATATACAGTATTGTTAGAACATATTCGGGTACCTGCATCTTTTGTCAGGTTGAGCTACGGTTTCTGTATTACGCAATTTACGGCGTTTTTCAATTAATTGGGCGCGGGTATATGTTCGGTCGCAGGTCACCTTGTGTCGGCACCTCTACTCGTACAACAATGTGGGGGGAGGATCGCAGGCGCTCAACCGACCGGTCGATCCAGCATGTTCGTGATGCGGCCCGTTTGCCAGGTGTTGAGCTCGCGGCGCGGTGGCCTGCAAATACGAGCGGTACAATAGGCGCGTGGGCGTATTGATAGAAAGAAGAAAGAAAAAAATGTAATCGGGGCAACCAACCTGAGCTCCAGCTGCTATGCACACTGCTTGTCGTGCTTGGACCATATGTACGAAATTAAACGAAGGACCTCATCCGTCATCGATCATAAAACGTCAACTTGTTTACCTTTTACCTTTTTCGTGCTGCAACGACTATAGCGACGTGTAGGCTGTTTAGCCAATAACCGATGTCAAAAAAGTGAGGATAAGCTGGAGAATGCTGATGTAGCTTGGTGCTGCTCGTTTAATTTGCAGACACTTTTCCTTTTGAGAACCAAAAAGAACAAAATGAGAATTTGCTAGTGCAAAATGAGAAGTCCCTTATTGCGTTAGTTTCAAGCGTGAGTTGGCGGATTAATCGAGCTGAAAATTTAAATTTGTTTTCTTTGGTTACTAGAAGTTGCTGTAAGGTTTAATATGTTGTTAAACATAAGGTGGTAGCATGTCATAGTGACAGTAAAAAACACTCACAGCATGGACCTCCTTAGCAATCAGCCGGTCTTTTTTTAATTCAGTGCCGGCTTTAGGTTTACCTGATCGGTGAAGCTAATGCAGCGAACAATTGAACGTGTTTTTGTTGTCGGCTGAAATTGGACTTTATTCATTTGATGGCCGCAGGTAACTTGAACCGTCCCCAAATGTATAGCGGCTTTGGAATGCCAATTTCAGTTGTCTCACGGTGGCCACTTTTTCACTTGCAAAGGAATGCGTAGCTAATCAAGAGTATCAAAATTAAAATGTGATCAATGCGTGTTGTGTCTATATACAGTTAAAAACAAACTATCAAGAAAATATGCTTACGGTTAAAAATAATGATGTACCTGTTGAAATTGTGCTCCTAAACTCGTCTAGGCAAAGTCATGCCTGAAGTTACAATTTTGCATTTGCACAAGAGCCCAAAACCGAATCGTGTGGCTTGTTAATAAACCCAAGAAGAAACCTACGATATCCCTCGACTGTTCTGCACGATCTCAAAATTTAAAACTACCTTCGCGGGGATGGATCGATCTACATCTCATGGTGTAGTTGCCCTTTGGCGGTTGTGTGCGCTTCACCTTTATGGCACAATTAAAAAGGCGAAAGGACGGACACAGGGATTTTTTGTCTGGAGAGGGGCTTAGGAAATTACCCGGGATTTGATTGGACTTATATTGAGGATTCCGTTACCCTAAAAAGATCGGTGTAATGAGCGTTAATCTGCGTCAGTTCATGCGCGGTTTTCAGTTTAGGTGTATGTGGCGCTTTTGAAGACTGCTAAATTGAATGCTAATCCTCGATAATCCTAAAAATGAAATCTAGATTTTATTATTAAGACATTTAGTCTTAATGACCCCGTGCAATCATGTGTTAGTACCTGTGTTATTGCAATAGCTTTCCGAATTTCATTGCGTACCTACTTTTTTGGCTATTTGCATCATCAACCCTCTTGACGTTCGAATGAAGATATCGTAATGCTCCAAGCTCATTAAAAGTTAAGAAAGCGTCTTTTTCAATCGCGATTGCGAAAAGAAAAAATCTTTTGAATCATTTTCTAACTTTTTAAGCAGTTTTTTCATTATGCTTGCTGCAAACTCATATTCAATTTTCAGTCATCAGAAACCAAATGTTAACCAAACTTTTGTCGATCATTTTATATTTCAACCGTTAACGTGCTTCGTGTTAACGTTAGGTCTTGTTAAGGACAAACTCTGTCTATTGTCGCAATGTGTCAACCACCAACAAACACCTATCCTCCCCGATTGTAAAAAAATTGTATTTGTGCAAGAGGTGTGTGTAAACGAATAGAATAGCGTCGAATTGTATGGGTGATTGGGCGAAATCGTTTAATCACGCCATTCGTTCAATTTTTGTATTTGTACGTTGCTTGAAAGGGGGAGTGGGGAGGGGGATCACGCGTTGAATCGTGGAGCACCCGCGTCATGTCAGCAGCTTGTGGTGCTTGCCGTCACTCACTTGATGACCTGACTTGACGTTCTGGCGTCGGCACATCGTACAAATATATTACGCGGGTGGCGCTGGCTGCCTATATAGGCCTAACCAAATTTTGCGCACGCCTCGCACGGGCCACCCAAGGCCGCAGTTGGCCGAGCGTGTCAGCGGGATGGTCCCCACAATGCACTGCGTTATGTCGCCACGTCTCCTGCGTGTGTGCGCGCCTTCCACAAGCGCAATATTAGATTATGTGCGACGCAATTTGTATATTAGGGGTGCCCCACCCCCCCTCCCTCCCGACCAATTTACAAAACCGCTGAAAAGTGCTTTCCACATATATCAATTTCTAGCCACAATTCAATTTCAGAAACCTTCTTGAGAACCTCGCCTGAATGTCGTTAGGCGTGCTCGCTTTCGAAGTAAGTGTGTGGGCACTGGGTCTCTAGCAGTTACTGATTCCATATGCTGGTGGACAATAAAATAATGGCACAACAAACCAAAAACACACCATATCAATTTGGGGCAACCGGACATTATATAACATAATGATAGCTGCACCATCGTTCAGCCTTGCGCAAAAGTAGCTAATAAAAAAGAACATGAAAATCGAACCGAAAGTGGTGTTGGAAAGATTGTCACATTTTCACAAGAGTGACGATTCCTAATTAGTTTCAAACAATACCTGTTCCCTTTTTAAATAATCTGAAGAGGGTGCGTATTTTATATTCTGAATGGCCAAACGCAATTTCACGTATTTTGGGAAGGCGTTCACGATGTCTAGGACAAATTTGTCCCAACCTCAAACACAATTCAAATTGCTAAATCATGCTTACCGTGTAAGTAACAACGGTATTAGCCACTCTGCAAGCTAACTTTCATATTTTTTATGAACATTTAATTTTCTTGATTATGCGTGCGGTACATATGCAATGAATACGTGAACTTTTATGGTTAAGCTTATTCATGTGATTCTGATTCAGTCCTTTTTTAAATTCCAACACGCAATTTTTTTTAAGTCTGGATGATACATACAATTAATTGCGTCGGAAAGTTTTTCAGCTTCAAATTTTCTTTGATTTCGAGTCTGTCCTCAATTCTTCAGTTTTTATTTAGTGAAAATTCTTTCACCACTAATCTGTCTGGCGTCTGTGCGATTCTTTAAAGCGAACAGTGCCGTGTTGCTGTTGTTGTTGTTGTTGTCCGAATGTCCCCCTCCCCCATGATCATCGAAATTTTCCTGGAATTGACGCCGAAAACAGCCTTGACTGCTGTACTGTGGAAGCCGTGCATGTACGAGGTACATGTTCGCTGAATTGCTCACTCGACTGTGCACTTGTGCACTTTTATCCGTAAATGCACATGTGTGACTTGCAAAATGCAGGGGCTCGAAGAGCGGTGTCAATTTTTATAAAAGCTTATGGGGTCATATTTCAGTTGTACATAATTTCAGGCTCGAATACAATTTTAAAAAAAATTAAAAGTATTTGACTGCGTTAATCAACTCACTTGATTGCGCTTACATTAACGTTAGCGCTATGCATTTAAATTAACCTCTCTATTCTCATCGGACAAAGTTTTAATAAAACATTAAAATAAATTCGATAATCTTAAGTGAACGACAAAAATATGAAGATTGAAAGGAAAGCACAAAATTGCCACCCTAACTAATAACGATGATTTACCTGTAGTGTACGAGGGCACAATGAATAGGTGCAAACATCTGCATAATAATGGTGACTCTAAATGTGACTTCTCGTAGTTTGAAGTTGTGACGTGATCAGTATGTACTTGCGGGGGATGTACACTACCCCATTCGGTTTCGGGGGGAATTCCGTTTCGGGTGAATAGAAAGTTGGTCACCTCAGAAGAATATCTTGGCGAATTATCCCGCAAGACATAAATTGTATCGTGTTCGAAGGATTGGTGGGGGGAGAGGTTCATTGAATGGAAGCTTAAATGCTAAAAGACAATTAGTGTTACGTACACATACCTTCTCGAAGTGCAATATCTGACAGAAGGCGTGTAGGCAGCAAGGTAATAAAGCAGAGGCGAAAAAAGAGAGGTTGGGGTTTTCTGTTGTCCTATTGTTTCTACCTGTCACTATTCGTATGTGAGTTACAGGTATAACTACTCGCACGTCTGTGCTGAGATTCTGTCCTCTCTTGTTAGCCTCAAACACAATTTAACATGGTCAGAAATTATTTTATTCTCAGAATTATCTTTCAGGAAGCTTAATTTCACTTAACGTCCAGCAAGGCTATTTTTAAAAAAATAGTTTTAGAAGTATTTTAGCATGTTTAATATATTGTGTGCCGTGGGTTTTCTTTCTTCTTCCCATCTTGCTCTCCTTGTCATTTTGTGTCTGATATTTTGAGAGTGCTGATCGTGGTGTTGACATTTCTGTAATTTGGTAATCGTTATTTTAATTTGACAAATTTTGTTTTAAATTCGAAGTAAACGTTTTGGGAGTTTAAATAAAATTCACGCCAGTTAAACCACAGCGCCGTCTACATGTATCTGATAAGGGTAGACCTTGACTGTACCGTTGAATAGAACAATGCTCGGATTTAATTTTTATTTGAAATGAATATACTCGCTGAGTGTGGCGTTGACTAATGCTATAGTACATAATGAGCAAAGTAGTTCAATCTGCTGACCAACTAATGGCATTATTAAATCCGTTTTTGTTCATTGAGTTATGCGAACAGCAGACTGGATCATTCACTTTCATCAATTCCCCTTTCTTTATTATTTCCAGGTGTAATATGCACCCAGACGCGGATATGCAGTGCATGCTCAGTATACATGTACTGTATAGTTTACTGTGTTGTGTGTGACCGACGCGGAAATGGACAGAGACAAATGAATCGCTTAAATTACTCTGCACTTATTTATTAATATACTCTATGGCGTACTGCAAGTGGCTGCGTGTTTCTGAATCGGCAATGCGCTTTTGTCTTTTTTTTTAACTGGTCAGAACGACGGGTATATGGTTTTTGGCAGGGACTAATCGCAAACACCGAGATTCCAAGTGATTTCGGTGCCATCCTACGTCAAAAATTGATCGACTGAAGATAAAATATCGCTCTCAATATCCAAACTCAAAAGTAATTTTTTATTTAATAGTTCAGGCCAAGTTAAGTATTTTAAATAAATTTTGGCACATATGCGTTACCAGGCGCTTCCCCCCCCCCCTCTACCACCATCACTATTTTGCAAGAATTTTGGCTTTGCTTGTACAATGGTTGTCCTATTTTCGTTCCAACTAAAATTTGTGGAGCGCGTCATTTGGCAAACAAATGTACGTGCTTCAGCCTGGCCCAGCTTCTACATGATATGCGTCATGGAAACGCCTAATTAAACAGCCTCCTTCAAAAAGCGACTTTGAGTTTTTATGTACGGAGGAAGAGAGGGAAGGAAAGGGGGATGATTTAGTTGGTCTGTTGTACATGTACATCTTGGTAGTGTGCTTGATGCGAGAAAGGCTCGACTTTAATTGTCTGTGCTCGACACTTCATCGCTTATATACTCAATATTATTGCCTAGTGTCGCACCGTTACCAGGCACGCATTATCCCGCTGATGAGAGAGAAAAAATTGCTTTAATTATTCACGTCGGCCCTGAACCACTACATGCTACAATTTAGAAGAGTTAATCAGCTTACTGTATTACTGTTTCAGTGGTTAGTTGAATATTAATCTTTCACGTTTCCGCTACTGACTCTTTAATCTAGTCGTTCCGAAACAGGATTTTTCTTCGTGAAATTCGACTGTAGTAAAGAGGCACTACTGTACCCTCCGTGCTCCAGCACGATGTGAGGGTGCCACCTTTTCGTCAGTACCCGACCCGATCCTGGAATTGAACCCCTAGACCCGGTCGTGCCCAAGTCAGTCCTGCTCTATCGACTGAGCTAGAACACGATTATCTCACCTGCTCAACAGTATGTCTGCGCGCGTTACGTGGCACATAAATCCCGGATCAGGTGATGCAAAAAAAATTGCTCGCGTTTAGATATTGTGTGTGTGTGCGCGGGTTTCACGCATGGCCAACCCCCAAAAGTAGTTCCTCCGTGTGCCAGCCGCAAAACGGTCTCTCGTGTTATTTGTGCTCACTCGATCGACGATTGAGCGAGTCGAGTGAGAAGATAAAAGAGAGCCACTGGCGTTGCGTTTCTTAAAACCATTTTTTCGTGAACTGGGTCACTTCATTCTCTCGTGTTTCTTTTTTTATTATTATTATTCTTATGTATGTACATGTAGTTGTGTACTCCGCTGTAGTTGGGGTGTTGCTTGGCGCTCTCGCTGCATGCCGCTCGTCCCCAAGAATGTTGACGAGCGAAACGAAGCGATTGTTTTTCTTTTATATTAGAGTTCGGCTGCTAAAGTTGTCGCTTTTCCTTGCCCGGGTGCCACCGCACATCCTCCGGTGACCTCCGGCCACCACACCTTGGGGGGGATTTGGGATGATCTTTTCAGGTGGTTGTCTCGAGCGTCAATAGTGAAGATTGTTTGCTCGGAAATTCAAATATGTTGAGGCTGATGTCTTCTCCATTTGACCGTTTTCGGACGAGGTTCTCTGGAGGATTGACTTCGTGTTTATTCGGTTGCGGGAGCAGTCGTATAATGGGGTGTTCGATTTTATTGTTGTTTGCTCGTCAGTTCGGCGTGTTATTCGACTATTGCATATAAATCGAGCGACCGCATGCTTGCGTGTACTCACTATTTACGTTTGACACTATTCACATGTATGGGAATGCAAGCTTTGTCGAGACGCCTCTGTCGGTCGCGTTCCTTCATTTCGATAAGGCCATATCTTCTCATTCACTCTCTTCAGTTCAAATTCCGATTTTGTCGCCTCCCTGTAATTGTTATCTGGTAACATTTGAATTTGGATCCAAAATTGTACGATTATTTTCGATCGTTACATTCGCGTTCCTCTTCAGAATGTGTTGCCACTTCCAATATATTTCGGCTACCGATTTGTCTGATCACATCTTCGCCCTTGATATATTTAATATTTGTTAATGAGGTTTACTAGCGTTTCTGTCCTAAACACACAACATCGCTTCAGGGGGGGGGCTGGTAATAATTTTCTATCTATCGCCACAACTCAGGAATCTTAACTTAAACGTCGAAATTGTAAAGGATGGAGACGAGGCGTAAAAATTAAGAACTTTTCATGGGAAATTAGAATGCTGGGCCGACTTGGGAGAAAGAACTTAGTGATTGTTTCTATGAAAAAAATGCGAAGCGAAAACATGGCTACTGTTTTTGTCTACGCGATTAAAAAGTTAGGAAAAATCGATTTAACGATAAACGAATTAATGATAATCGATCTGGTTTTTCTACTCTAAACAAATGTGAAACATAGTTTTTTTCAGAGTTCAGTGAGATGGGTATCGAATATAAAATTGGTTATGTTCAAATAATATGTGAGCAGAGGTATTCCCAATTTTACGAATGACTAATCCTATCCTGACACTATTTTCTGCCACTTTCTATTTCTTGCGTGTCCTTGGGCATGCTTTCGATAATTGCTGTGAAATGTGGGAGTTTTTGTTAAAAATTAATTTTTTGTGGCGAAAAAGATAATCAGATTTTATAATTTGTCGTTAGTATTGATATCGTTTATGAAAAATGTGGAATCACTTGAGCGAGATCTCGCCACTTTTGCGGCTCTTTGTACTGCACTTACTAAAGAGGTTGCGTCATTCCAAGTGCATTCCTTGTCACTGTTTACTTCAAAACCAATTAATTCGTGCGTTGACGCGTTCCTCTGGGAACTCCCCTAGCTTTATTTCGCGTTATTTTTCCTCGTCATTTCTCGCAGCCGTCGAATTAAACGAGCTATTCGCGTTCATTTCTAAAAGCTGACCCACATATGGTTTCTAGCTAAAGCCTCAGCAGATACATGTGCGTCCGTTTACAGTGGGTTACACCTTAAGAGCTATCTATCTTCACATACTTAATATGCATAAATGAATGAATGTGTCAACCATACGGTGATGGTGTTCGTATTGTGCTGTCGACCCCTATCGACAGACTCCAATATCGACGGCCTTCTTGAGAAATTAGCGACGCTAGGAACATAACTTGGAGCCATCCCTATTTTTAGACTGTTGCGCCAAATGAATCTGGTTTCGTGTTGGCTGCTAATCTCTGTGGTAATGACGGGTCAAAGCCGATCACGTATGTCTGGTCACCACTATTCAAAACACAACATCGAGTGTGCATCGCCTTGCTCGTTGTTTTGTTGTAAAGAATATCTCATGCACAATGCAAAAGCACCATCAGCGTTGCTTTACGATGGGATGAACTGTTTGGAATGGTCAAATCTTTGATTCATATAATTATTTGTATTTTAATTTTGTACGCGCAAATAAGTATTTATAAATAGATTAACTTGTGGTCCTCTGGGTGACGACTCCTCAATTATATTTGCGTCGGAAGTGTACCTATTAATAACTATGTGCGATGTACTGACCAAAATAAATGCCCACGACGAAAAATCTGGCCGACGACGATAATGAAGTCGTGAGACGAAATAATTATTAGGATTAGTCCTAATTAATTTTTAGTTCCTCTTGCGAAACTAAAAGACTGATGTTTTCCGGTTTGTGTGATGAGTAAAACGTGCCACCGTTGCGTATAAATAACGACAACGATGCACGTTCGTCCGCTCGCTTATCGTTCTAAGAAATTTTATTTCTTCTCATACAAAACGTCCGTTAGTGAAAATAAATGTCCGGGTAGCTCCTCGTTCAACCAGGGATTTTAACCACTGAGCTAAACAGGACGAAGAGACAACAAATTATTAGCTCCAGTGCCGCTACTGTGTTGGCGTGCTTGCTGTGATTGCCAACTAGATTTGTTCGGGGGGCTGCCTCGCGTTCTGGTGCGGAAGTATTAAAGAAACAACCGCAACGGTTGTTACTTCGTCCGTTACTTTGCTGGAGACTGCCATCTTCGATCGAGAGACATTCTCATAGCCGTGCCAAATTTGTAATAAAAAAAAACTTAAAAAGAAATGGCGGATGCAATATTCAGGCAATGACATAACTAACGCCCATCCATATTCATTTCGGCAGCTCGTTAACGTGAGAAAACTGTTCTCTCCCTGATCGGTTTGGACCTCGCCCGGTCGGCATTGCCCCCACGTGTGCCGCCCGACCACAACAACGGTGTATTGAGGTCAATGCACGCGTTGAACCTGGCCGGCCGCCCCTCCCCCCCTGCCCAGCTTCTCCTCCGCCTCCCGTCGTCGGCTCTCCCTTCGCCAGCTGAGAGAGTCAAGTCGGACACAACGCCACCACACTCGTGCCGCCGACGCGCGCGTTCTCGCATCTGCTTTTTGATAACATTTTTTTAATTCCGTTCCTCGCTGTCCGCTGATAACTGTCCCGAGATGAACGTGCCCGCGCAACCCCGCCCCGCCTTTATCGCTGATTCGGCAGTCGTCGTCCACCCTACCCCATCCCTCCCCCTCGGCCACGCGCGTACGATGCGGCCCCACCCCGTGGACCGGCCATTCCTGCATAACTCTGGCGGGCGCGAGGCGCTTCCTACCACATTCATTCGCCGGGACCACACCACCACCTTCCTTTTGTTTTGATTCAGTTGTTGTGATTGCAGCCTCCCGAGACCTACCGCTGAACTCGGAATGGAATTATCCGAAGAATAAGAATTGTTCGTTGTTCACAAATAAAAGACATGATGCTGCTTTTGACATGTATTCCGAGTGTGCAGTTCGCATCCGAAGTACATGGTCTCTGGAGGATAATGCGTTTAACACATTTTTAAATGTTTATTGTCAATTCCTAAAATATTTGCTTGGGACAGTGAATGATATCGGATTGTTTCAACAAAGCAAATCATGATATCTGGCAGAAACATTTCGCCATCTTAATTTCCAGTACATTTTCTCGTTCTGCTCGAATTGCCGATGTAAAATTTAGCAAACGTTTGTGACAATTGCTAATTTGATAGATCAAGTGAATGAATCAAAGAAAATCTCGACGTAATGTGTGTCTCGAGTTTCCCTTTTCGACACCGATTTTATTGCGTGAATTGTACGAATTACGTGAAATTACTTCCCGAGAAATGGAAACTTGACATAAAGAAAAGACCGGTTTGCAACGGGTGCAACCTTTTTAACGTAGATTAAATAAATGAATAACTGAAACACTTGCTCGTCCTGCCTGCATTTATTACAAACTAATCGATTTGCTCCAGCAAGGCTCATTTGACACATCCAACCGTTTATCTCCAAAGGGGTGAATCTTTTACGGGTTAAAAAATGCTATCCACGACCATAGATCCAACCAGGAATTTCGGTTCAACCCCAGATTACCTGTATTGTGAATCTCATAGTCTCGCATGTTTCGTTCCATTCTCACTGAAGCAATTGGGGTCTGTTGCGCCGCACTCCTCCTAATCGCCCGTTTTATTCGGGCATTTACAACTCGACCACTGTATTATCAATTTTCCGGGGCAATCTCGCTCCGACCGTTTATTAGGCTCATTCATTCCGACTGTCAATGAATCTGCGCTTACTACGAGGCACTCTGGTTACGGCATTGTACATGTATATAGAATGGCCGCCCCGCTTTGTACATGCACATTACAATGTTTGTGGTCGCGTGTGCTATCGGGGCACTTTAAAGCACTTCTTCATGGCGTGCTGCTGTTGTCACGCAATCGTTGTTTCTGCTTTCGCCCGAGCCCTGTCCGTTTTCTTGCCCTTGCCTTTTCCTGCTGTTTTTAGATGGGGATCTAAGTAATTTTTGGTCACAAGGCCGGCGTCAGGAATTTTGTTGACCGGTAGAAACGTTGGGCAGGGTTTTTTTTTTTTTTGAAAACCGAAGTCTGACAACAAGACTATTAAATCCTGTTATGGATTCAACCAAGGCTATTAAATCTAGGCAACGTAACCTGCCAAAAGAGTGCTAAAAATATGAAACTTCGCGGTCGTTTTTCTTATTTCGTATGCGATTTGCTTGGATCATGCCACCGTTTTTTTTTTTTTTTTTTTTACTTCATTTGAATTGTATTTAATTTGATTTGAGTGAAATCGGAATTTGTGGTACAATACGTTACTCTTGTTGTACTCATTTGTTGTTTCTGGTTCTGTTCTAATAAAAACATTTCATTTATCGCAACGGTAGATTCATTATTTTTTTTCTAAAGAGGAATCCATTTTCCGATGACTGAATGTCAAACCTCAGCGTGGACGAAACTGAAATTTCTATGTCAAGAATTTGAAAATGTTCTTTTTGCGTTGATGAAACGATTTGCTGTTGCGTGCTTTTCTTCTTGGATTTTTATTAACGTTTTTCTCTTTTCTTTTCTGTTAAACAGGTGATGACATTCCCGAACACCCAGACTCCTGGAGCAGCACATTCCTTTGATTTCATTATATCTTCTCTGCCTGATATCAAGAGTTCTCAGGGAAGTTACGAATGTGTCCAGCAATGTGGGAACAGGTAGGCAAATTCATTAGTTCAATGCGTTAATTGGAATACGAAGGTCAATATGCCAACTAATCGTTTTAAATTTGACATGTTTATAGGTTGTTTGTGATTGTAGAATGTTCGACGTTGATGCACACATCTGGTTTTACTGGGAATTTCCAAATGCATTCAAATGATTTACTCTGCATGCAGCATGCTGTCAATTTCGATATTTATGAATGAACATGCATTGTGCATGCAAGTGATTAATGTGGCTCTTTTTCAATGATACCTTGTCGTTGGTGGAACCGTTTAAATGTATCATTGTGCCAAAACTCAAAGCAATTTTTATATTGTACTCTCGTAAATATACGTAGACTTGAGTACTGTCCAACATTGGTCCGATGTGCAAACGCATGTGTTCAAATTATATTTGCTTGATGGATTCGATTTTTTGTGTTTCTATTTTGTAGGTCAATCGAGTCTCTCGGCATTTTGCAATGCAAGATGGCGATCCAAGCAAAAGAAGATGTCTACGACATGACGAAGACCAAGATGGCTGCTGCCGACGAGGAAAGCAAAAAGAATTGGTGAGTCAAGTTTGATTCAACCCTAATTTCTCGTAGCGCCATATGCTACTTATTTTAATAGTTCATTTGATACCCGCTTCAGACTTTGTGAGTCAGCAGACTAATTTTCTAAAATTTAATTGTCAAACTAAACGGCTACTTGAAAATGAAATCTCATTTCAGACTAGTGACTGATACAATAATAGCGTCTGCTCTGTTTCTTCTTTTCAGCACAAAAGTGATCAAGGCAGGGGGTCCCTCTTTCGGAAGAAAGGTCAAGGTGAAGAAGAACAACATGGTCATTCCTCCGAAACCAACGTCTCCAACCTACGGCAAGCACAGTTCGGCGAGTACCGGCATCGTCGGGGGTGGTGGTGGTAACGGTGGTGTTGGCGTCGGCTCGTCGATGATGTCCGGCAACAGCATCCGTCCCAATGGCATGACGAACGGACACACCGCGGTCTCTTCCTCCAACTCCTCCTTTGCCAGTACCGCTCACACCAACGGATTCCACAGCAGTCCGCACGTCAAACCTCCCCCTCAGAAGTCTGGTCCGGATATTACGAGGAAATCGTATAAGTAAGTTCAGACTACATTGCTCATTTCATTGAAATGAGCAATAAAATGAACTGTGATATGTAAAATGTGAAATGAGCTGTGATTATCGAATTTCTTACTTTTATGATGTCAAGTTACGCGTTTTCAAACTGTTTTCCTTTGTGGTGAAAGTATAGCAACCTTTTCCTTGCACGTTGTATCGAAGATTTTTGTCTTTATTTCCGACTAGCGAACTTTGCTTTTTATTTTCTACATTCGGAATTACTCAATTTACTCAAGAGAAAATTAATTCAGCGTTTAGAATTAACGATTGCGATAGTAACAAAAAATTGACTAGGCTATTTGAATCAACCTGGCGCTAATCAACATGTAACTGTTTTTGTAGGGACCGGATAATCCATTTACTCGCTCTAAGGTCATACAAAAAGCCGGAACTTTTGGCGAGGTTAATGAAAGGTAAGAACAAATTGCTCGTGTCAAACATTGTTAATTAAATGGAAACTGGAGTTTTACTTGACGACATGCTTGGGGCAGATGAAGCAGGAAAAATGTATTGTCCATATTTGGTTTTCAGAGCAAGCTAACGTAATTTTCTGCCTTTGTTCTCCAGATGGAATTAGGGAGAAGGATAAAAAGTCGTTTAGCAGTATTCTCACTCAGGTGGCAAATTTGAAGGAAAACGTCTATACGTTAGCGAAGCATGCGTGGACCGATGTTCAAGAAGATTGGCAATTTTACTCAGATTCTGATAGACAACTCCTGCGAAGGTGAGTTACCCTTTTCTAGTCGGTTGACATCGATTCCATCATTTGGTTGGGTGCTGTTCAAGTTCCGAGTCGCTGTTTTATACTGGCTTCTCACTTGTGTGTGTGTCAGAATTCTTTCGTCTGATCTTCATTAACATTGCTTGCAGGACGATGGCCAAGAATTCCACTCCCCCCGGTGGCGAATCCCCCTCCAGTTCTCAAATATGTTCCACAACGACCACTGCCACGACAGCAACTTTGGCGCAGGTACAGAATTTTGAAGTGTGTCTGCGCGCAGTCTTGAGAGAATGGGCGTCTGCTCTCCGAACACGTCATTGTTCGGAGGCGTCACAACCGATGTGCCCCAACTGCCCCAAACTTATTTTTTTGGAATGAGGCATGCTCAATAAAATCCCAGACATTTAAAAGTAACCTTTAAATGTTAATTAACCAAGCAGTTGTACTGTAATTTGTTTGTGAAGAAAGCCATTCCGGAGACTATTTTTAAAATATTCACTTGGTGCACCTAAAACATAATTTTTTTTAACGTGCCACAACAACCATTCAATTCCGCAATACATAATTTAAAATTGGTCCGATTTGTATAGAAACGCACCAACGAGGAACCCAGCTCCATTGCGCCCAAGAAACAGCGGATATCCCATTACCATAAGCCGGAAGTATTCACGGGGGGACACCAGAGGTCGGACGTGTCGCACTCTGACTCGTTGCACCAAATCGGTGTCGGCTTCTCCTCCTCGCGGAATAGCGGCGGCGGCGGTGGCGGCGACGGCGTCTACGGGCTAGCCATGTCTTCCTCTCGGGCCGACGGTGGCCCCAACACCACCAACGCCAGCAACCACCACTCGCGGAGTCGCAAGGAGGTGAACGGATATTCCGACTCGCACAGTCACGGCAGGCCTGACGGTCCGGCCGGCGGTTCGGGGGCTCCCTCTGGCGGTCGCAGCGGCGGTCACGGCGTTCACCATTCCAATGGTGTGGGAGGTGGCGCCCCCCACCGCCTCAATGGTGGTCCCACTAGCGGTCGTCTCGTCAACCACCACTCGCCGGCTTCGACGAATCCTCGCGAGAGGGACAGGCTCCCGCCAGAGCTTTCCGTTACGAGTCCGGACCACTGTGATAGCAGCGATCCCTCTAAAGGTTCGTCGTTTGCTATTTGTGTTTAGTTTAACAATTCGAACGCAATAATTCAGCGTTTTTATTTTGTTGTATTATTGTTGTATTGCACTGGGCATTTTTATTTTCTGGCGAGTTTTCACTTTCTTCGTTTCTTGAATATGTCGAACTTACGCAAGATTTCACTTTCGGACTGAACAGAGCTTTGATTAGAATTGAAATTTGATGAAGATTTTTTAAAATGTCAATCAATTATTTTATTCCGCCATCTTTTTAGGTCTATCGAACGGATCAAATGGCCATGTCAACGGGCATAAGGGATTTGTGCATAGGAGCAGCGGCAACCACAGTGTGAATGGATCGGACAGCTTAACGAACGGCACGCATCGCCCACCCAACGGCGGTCTGCGCGGTCGGAGTGTGGAGGACCCAGCGTCGTTTGGGTTGAGTCATTTAGTGAACGGATCGAGCAATTCGGTGAACGGGCGGGGCCATTCGACTAACGGTCACCACCTGTCGAACGGATCGGGTAATGCGACGAACGGAACGAACCACTCTGTGAACGGGTCGCACCATTTGTCGAACGGCACTAACGGTGATTGCGCGAACGGATCCAGCGACGACATTGACATGCCCGATGCACCTCGACTGGACGACGCTGAATATATGAGGTAGACTTGTTATTTTATTTTTATGCAGCTTATTAAATGCAGCTTTTGCCCTCAAAAATTATGTGAGAGGGGTTAAAAGTAATCGCAAAATGTTAATAGCAATTAATGTTAATTTGCTTCGGCGTGTTGTGATTTTCTTCAAAGAGCAAAAGACAAAAAATAACACTGCTCCCGAAACCACTAATCAGTAAATAATTTTATCCGTGATTGCAGAAAGTACACCTTGATCACCAGCGCAGAACAACGGGCTCTGTACAAGGCCGATTTCAATGCAGAGTATTCAGAGTATAGAGATCTCCACACTGTGGTGGATTGTGTGTCAAAGCGGTTCTGTAGTCTCAAGGAGAGCCTTAGGAATGCCGAGTCGGGGTCACCGGAATGGCTTGTAAGTGTACATTTTTGTTGTGCTAATTCATAGTTATGATCAAATATTAAGATCCTTTTTGGCCTGACCTGATATATCGTTGCCTATGATTAATGTTTGACCAACTTTAAATACAGACTTCCCAAATACTTATTTTAAATGACTACTCAGCCTGGTTTTGTCGTCTTGTGATTGCAAATGACGATTTTTTTTTGTGTTTGTTTCGCAGAAACTAAGGGACCAAATTGTGCGCGAATATAACGTCAACAAGCGGGACCGAAAATTCCAGGACAAGAAGCGAAAGTTTCACTATCTCCACGACAAGTTGGGACACATCAAGCGGCTGGTGGTCGAGTACGACGAGGAGAACGACGAGAACGAGGATCGTCTGGCGTAGCGGTGGTCCGGTTGTTGCCGCCGTGGCAGCAACGTTTAGTCGACCCTCGCGCGCCGCGTTCTCTTCTTCCTCACCCCATCCACCATTGACTATCAGACCCCCGCTTCTCTCTCCCCCCCTGCATCGACGAACCACCACACTCGCGAATCAATCTCTTGCGAAACAAGCCGAATCTTGATGGTGAAAATCTGCCTCCCCAACACCTCTCCCCCGTGTGTGTGTGTGTGTCTGTGTCTGTCTGCGGAAGGAAATGAAAATAGGAAATCGGATGAAGCTCCTCGCAAAGCCTATCCGATTCGCCAGCGCACAAAGTGCTTCAGATCCGCTTGACATCCGAGAACCCCACACAACCCGCCATGACAGCAACAACTCTTCGGAAGACAAGTCTGCCAGATGCCGCCAACATCGCCAACTTCCAATACACCTCTCCCCCATCTCGACTGCTGGAGATTAAGCAAGACAAAGAAGAAAAACAAGAGATATCGTCCCAATTTTTGTTTCGTGCACAGTGTCGCGTCCCTTCGTCGCATCACCAACCACATCACTTCGTCTACTCTGATTGCCACCATCCAATCCCACCCCCAAACTCCCCTCGACTTCACCACCCGCCTACGGACTGCCCCATTTTGTTGACGATTTTTAGTTTTTCGTGTAGAACCATTGATGTGCGATGGTCTAGAGGCCCGGTTGTTTTTCACTTGTGCTGCGCTCAGTCTAAATCCCATCCCTCGCGTCCCACCTTTATTCCTTTCCAAACAAAATCATAGCACGCTATATTTTGTTTTTTTCTCGTTTTTAAAAGTAACGCCCGGTGTGAATGCGTGTGCGTGTGTGTGTATGTGTATGTATTTCGGAAATGGATTCTAACTTCGCTCATTCGAAGTTGGCCAACCTCCCGCCCGATCTTCCCGGTCCTGTTGTCCCTCAATCGTGTTTATAACGGAAGCGAAACCTCGTCCAGCCTATGGCACTGTTCCATGAAAAAAAGGAAGAGTAACTCGCCGACTCTGCCGACAAAATAATCTCGTACACAGGTATGTTATTTTAGGGAGAAAGTGTTGGCGGATAAATTTATCGTGCTCGTTGTTTGAGGGTTGATGTTATTTGTGTTTTTAATTTTGGCTGTGGCTACGAGATGGTCATGTAACACGATCAAAATTAGCTGGTCACTTTGCATGACCGCACAAAAGAGGCTATTTTACCCCCGACGAGTGTAACATGTACAGTACCATCAAAAATGAGCAGATTATAACAAACCTTATCGACGCAGAGAAAGTCGAACCACAAATGTATAAGATCGCTCAAATCGTGAACTCAAATTTTATGAACTTGTATTTAAATCCTCTAGTGTTTAGGAGAGCAGCACTGAAAATTGACAATCAGTTCAATTCAGTTCGGGGCGAGCGACATGAGTTAGTTTCCGTTTTGATTTGATTGATGAGCATCCTTAAAAGACTCACAAGTGTGGTTATTTTTTCATGTTTTATTTTATTTTTGGTTCGCAAACACAGTTAATATTGGAACGTGGAATATTGCTTTTTTGGTTTGTGATAAAATCGCTTTTCATACAGTAGCTGATCCACCGTCCCTACCCGGTACATTTTCTATTAAGTGTTTGCGCAGAAACATAATGCGTGTTGGGACAGTTGCCTTTAACCTTTTTCTTTAACCTGAAATCTGTGATGCTCACTCGTTGGTTGTGACTCCCCCCGTCGGCGTCCGACTAGTATACGCGTAATCTTTGGCCCAACTCTTCCACTAAATCGTGTAACTGTTGTTTTTTTTCTTTCTTAAAAAGACTGCACGTACGGTACTCTGTATTCGATGGCTGTTCATTGGTTTTGCTACAAGTTGTGCAGATGACCATCACCGTTTATTTACCTTTCCAACAGATCACAAGCATATATTTGCCCTCTTTTTTAATTCTGAGTCAACAATTGTAATTTAGTAATTGTAGCAACTAAAATCGAGATTCCAAATTCTTCTTTGTCGTTCGCAAATACAATTCCAGCAGAGTTGTCATCATCTGTGTACACTTGAGTGGCGGATGCAATACGGCATGAACTTTTTTCTTCTCTAAATTCATTTAGATTTATAATAATTATTCTAGTCACAACTGACTAAATCGAATCATTTTTAATATATCTTGCCTCTCGGTTCTTCTGTAGTTCAGCGAACCAGCACCGAGTTGGTGACATTATTTTTGTGTGGCTGGTTTCATCCGGATCGAGGCCTGCAACCTCCATGTTGTACTAGCTCTAGATCTGTATGCCAAATTGTTTCTCCCGCATTTTCTTCCCCCAATAATATCGGCTTTTATTACTCAGTATTACTCAGTCTTTAAAAGTTTGTGCTGTAATTAGAACTCAGTGGGCTGTAAGCCACGTTGCCGCACAGTTAATAAAGGACATGTAAAACAAATTAATGCTAAACCGATTGATTACGACAAAATTAATTCGTTAAAATTGCTGTCTTTGTTTCTTCCAAAAGCAACCGTATGAGAGAAATTTTTTTTGATTCCAATCAACCAAGTCAACCGCACTACGGGCGTTCTGTACCCCTCATAGCGCTTAGGCACTGTGCGAGGGGAACTTCCAAGTACCCCGGGATCGAAATTTTCGAGAGCCCGCGCCGGGAATCGAATCCGGGACCGCCGAGCCACAGTCAGGTTTTAAGCATTAATTAGATTAATTCAACAATCATATGATTCTTGGATTTATTTTTATCCTCTACTTTCTTCACTGTGAATAACCATTATAATTCGGCTCGAGTAAGAGATTTTTTTTAAAGATAGACGACGCCAACATAATATTAAATAAGTCAAATTAGGCTATAACCTGATCCCACAGCATAATTTGAAACTATTCCGATGTACCCAAACGTACGTCTGCGATACAAATCCGGTATTTTGTATTGATTTATTAATCGCGTTAGAATATTCCACTTCCAGAAGACTATATTTGTCGTATTTGTCTTGCCAATTTTGAAGCCACAGACCAGCTGACTCGCCAATTTTCCTTCAAATAGTTTCAATGTTCGTGCGATTGATGCACAAAAAAGTAAGTTTGCCCTTTCGCGTTCAAGATATTTTTATAACCTACAGTTTGGCGACTATCGTCATTAACAAACTAGCAAAACAAAACTCGAGTCGCATCCCTTTAAGTAGGTGTACATGTACTTCATTTTTTGAGCAATCGTATCTTGATCTAAATCATCTGACATGACATTATTGCGCCCTTTGGTATATTGGAGGGATCTCTAAGCGTGCTCGAGTGACGTCCTAATGTAGAGTGACCCCTAGCCAGTAAGATGGACTCAAGTCTAATCGTATGTGATAGTCGCTCAAAAGCCATGTTTTTAGCTCAACTCCGTCCGGTGCATACTTTTTATTTCTTAAATTTTAAATACATTACTTACATACGACAGAATAGATCGAATCTGTTGGCGACAACTGCCCATAAGAAACCCGGAAATTGTACCAATTATCAATTTTGTAATTGCTGAATTTTTAATTTTTATTTGTTGATGGCTTGGAGTACGGTGTGATGCGTGTTTAACACAGTGGTGGGGTTTACGCTTTCGATACTTTCTCTATTATAAATACATGCCCATAGTCATGGATTCGATTGCGATTCCATTAAAGAACTGTGGATAATAACGTCATATTATCCACAAAGCTGTTCAGCGCTGTTGACCGCGCAAAAAGCAGTGCCACGCTGTTTTTTATGGATAGCGTTTCCAAACTACTCAAATTTTATTTTTTTAAATCGGATACGACAACTCTGCGGGAGCGAAATGTATTAATTGATTTGGGTATTGTTCTAGATTTACGAGATCTATGAAAGCTGAAGCTGGTCTGTTTAAATTTAAACGTGCCGTCAACTGTATAATATAAAAATCTATTAAGTTTCATCTTAATTATGTCGCTTGGTTTCGTTCTGTCTCTTCTAGCAAATTGAGTCAATATTTTTTAATATCTTAACTTTGCGTAGAAATATATTATGCCATGCCTTGGGTTAAGCCATTTTGGAAATGGTTGAATACTAATTTTTTTAAAGACCGCAGCAATTATTCTCAGACTATACTCAGACTATTTGTCATAATGCTCGTGCACCATCATCCACTCGATGTTTGCGTTAATCCGAAAGTGTAAATTTTAATTAGTTGAGCCTTACTTTGATCGGCTGGACTAGTTTCCAACTCGTACACAAGTATTTCACCCTAATTCAGAATTGTTCTACTAAGAGCAAGAGAACAAATAAATTAAGAATTAACGGTTCATGATTGTTTTATGAAGTGCATGTGAAGCGTCGTTTCTGTACAATTTAAGACAAGGCGTTTTAAGTTAATGAATGCTCCAAGCCATCGACTATTTACCTATTTCAATAATGCCATCGAAATGCGTTACCCAATTTCTCTGCGATTTGTACAATTGTGTTTGCTATGGGCTTGTTATTATCTTGACCTTTCATATCCTGTATCGGACGTTTCGGAAATTGATGAAAATCTTCAATATACAATTGCCATGTCATCGAGGTAGTGACGGGTGGCTCGTTGCAAATTTGATCGCGTCGACTAGTTACTTGAAAGATGGAGCACACATGCCTTAAAAGTGGACGGCGTTACAATATATAAAAATATATATTTGTTTCCTTCCTCCCTCCCCACCAATCATATGGAATCCTCCCCTACAAATGCTGCTGCTGCTGCTAGCTAACAACAAATCACCAAGTTCATTTCGCGTGTCTTGTACTTCATTAGACAATTGAGTTGCAAGTGAAACATATCCGGTTTTGTTTTATTTTTTATGTAATAATCGATCTTCGTTGACGACTGGAACGGTTACTCGACATCTCCTAAATGCAAAAAAATGTAACTCGAGTTTTCAATTTTATGCTCCCTTGTTTCTGTGTTGTTTTTTTCTCCTCTCGTGTGTATGAGCTCGCCGTGTGTTCTTGTTTTAATTTCGTTTACGCTTACAAATGTTTAAAAAAAAAATGAAATTCCTGTCCCCGTGTTTCTATTGCCTTGTTGACATGACGTTATGATTATTATTCTTATATTTTTGTTCAGACTAAACACACACACAACAGACTCTCGTCTACAGACACTGGAGATTGACTTGCACACATGTCTCAGCGCTAGCGAAAGAATGTGTAGCGTCGTCTCGAATTCTTCCCCTACCCACCCCTGCATTACATGAAACAAATTGTGATTATGATGAAAAATCCCCGTCTTCACATGCCCACTCAATTGCGCCACCGTCTTAATATACGAGTATATATATATAGAAAATGCAAAACCTGTTATTATTCATACCTGCAAAGTGCTTAAATACTCCTACCTACATTCCGACGTCCTCCTTTACGATGACTAACAGTAGCAAGACTAGCCGATTCCAAACAGGAATCCGCGAAATGCACAATATCTGATAAAAAGAGAGAAAAAAATGATAAAACTAATCACAATTTCAAGCATATGTGTTCTTTCATCAGGACACACTTATTTGGATATTTTTTCGAGCATTTCGTGTGAGCAGGACTCGGATGGGCAAACTGAAGAACCAAACATTTCCACAAAATTCGGTAGTTGTGTTCAGTGAACGTCTTGAAACCAAATTCCAAAAAAAAGAAGAAAAAAGCGAGCGTCTTGGACCTTCACGTATGCACGCAAAATGTGATACCGTCTTTCTAATTGAAATCTACTGTCGTGTCTCTTGTTAACTATTTCTGTTTTAAGAAGTCGTAGGAACACGATTAGATGATTTTTTTTTACTAAGTCGGCATTATGTCCTCCGGCCCAAGTTTGCAGAAATCTTTGAATCCCTCATGCAGCTCTTGTGTTTTGAAGTGTGTGTGTGTAACGAATAATGTCAAGAATTTCGAAATGGGTTTTTTGTCCACAAGTCACACGAACCTCTAGAATATGCTCGGCCATCCAATTCAAAAACGACAAGGCTTTTTTTTATTATTAAAAAAATATATATATTATTGCTCTACATTCTCTCGTGACCGTTATCCAAACAGACGTCGTCCACATATATAGCTACATGACCGAACAAACGAGACTTCTGTTGCACAAACCTTTAAATATGACATGGACTTTGCCGTCGGCTGTTTGAACCTGTATATATATATATGGCTGGCTGCTCAAGTTGATCGAAGTTGAAAAGCCTCCCCCCCCATGTGTGGTTGTTTTGAAAATGGGGAGAGAAGGGTCCTCACCAATCCCCTCTAATTTTATTGATTTTTTATTCGTACTACTAATTGTAACAGTTTTCGGATGAAAACAACCCCAATTATTTATTATTACTTTTTTGGCAGTGCCGTTTGTATTTTGCGTGGATAAAATTATCACGTCATTCGTGAATTTAAAAAAAGGAAAAGTCTGTGCAAACTCTGGAACTTCAACAACTAGAATCTAGCAAGTATTTTAATCTCGCATTATGGCAGCAAAAAAGAAAGGGAAAAAATGTTTTAAAAAAAAAAGAAACTTGTATTTTATGTTGATTGTCATATTTTAATTTGTGGTGAACGAGTTAACCTTCCCCCTACCCCACCACCCCTCGCCCCCATTCCTCGCAAATTTTCTGAGGTAGAGTCTGTTTATTTATAAGATTCCAGTGCAGCAAAACTATTCGCGCCTTGCATTTGTCCCGAAATCATCCTTTGGCGTGGGACCAATGCTTTGGTGGCTCCAATTGTCGCCTCTAGAGGCGCTTCACCGACCCAATTGGCCAGATAGTTTCACTCGAAGGCTACCAAAAGGCTTCCCCCAGCTTTGCTGCAACTAGTAAAAATACAGTAGTAATATTATTGTTGAGCCGTTTCTTGCTTTTAACGCGTTGATGCGTGTATCGGGCATAAAACCAGTTTTGGGTATTTTAAAAGAATTTAATAAAAATAACAAAAGGTCACTTACGTTTTAATCCGACGCTTCCCAAATTACGGATCAGTCGTTCCGGTGCAGCCCTTTGAAGAATGTAGTCATAATTATATTTTAACAAGAATTTAGGAAAGACATGAGAAATAAAATTTAAAAAATCGCTGATAATTATTGATTGTATAACATTAATTTTTTTCTCTTTTGACTTTTCAACGCAGTTTGTCAACCTCTTAACGTGAGATGCGTGTTTTTTGAAAAAGTGTCTGGGTTGTAAAAATTCGTAAAATGTAAAAAGGTATAATTGATCTTTTTTATTAAGTTGTCAACAAATCGAAATTATCGTCGATCTCTAATCGTCAAATACAAATCGCATGTTTTTGTTTACGCACATGTTGATATAGATGTTTATTAGGTTGCAAATAAATTTGTGTATCGGTTATACCTTTTAACTTTCGCTTGCCTAACCTCCAGAATCGTGCAAACATTTTGTGATTAATATTGTTAATTGGAAATAAATCTGGTTCCCGCAGCCAGCAGCAAAATGACAGGACCTTGGGGTACTTGCTGGACGTGCGTTCCCTAATATATTCGACTGGAAATTGCTGAGAAAATAAAATTGTAGCCAAACTATATTAACCCCATGTGATGTTAGCAAAAAAAATCTGAGCTGCATTTTTTCCTATAATTATTGTAAAATCTTTGTCTTCACAAGTGAGAGGTTTAAAAAATAGTCAATGTAAAATAAGAAGGATATGCTATTTTTGATGTGCGAAAAAGTATTTGAATGGCATTGTACAGATGGCATCATTTTTGATGTAAAATTGTTAGATGAAGTGTTATTTGAATTTTTGTTTCTATGACATTATGTTCTACGAACATTTTGGGGATATACAATAGACGTGGTGCTTTTTCTTTCAAATTATGTATAATAGAAAGTGCCATTATTATTTGCAAGTTTGAAAAAAACAAAAAAATAATTAAAGCCAAAAATAAAAAAAATATTGAATTGGTTTAAAGTTGTATTGCTTTTTTTCTTTCATGTGTGTTACCGATTTATTATTTAACTAACAGCTATTAATGAAATTGACCAGTAAAAACACTGGCGTCGCGGATTGTAGGCAATAACACTGGTCTGGCGCGTCTAGTGCCACAAATGTCAAGAAAATACTGTAAATCATTAAATTGTGGAAATCTTTAAATAATTTTCAAAATACCTACGAGCTGTTACAGAACGTTTTTAGTGCGCTTGATTGGAACAAAAAAAATCTGGTCTTTGTTCAAAAACAATTTTAATAAGGTTCACAGCATCTGAAAGGGAGAGAAACAAAAATTGCTTGCCAACTCAAGAAGAAACACTTGACGAGCGCTCAGCAGTGGATCAATTCTAAAAACCTCGTTGTATGATGAGAATGTTCGTGGATGTTTAGGGTGAGATCTGGTCGTCTTCTACGTCTACCAAATGTTTTCCACGCAGGCTTCATATTTTAAACAGTGTTTCTTCTGACCAGAATTTAGTGTTCGATCAACGATCTAAGGAGGAAAGAGTTCATATTGTTGACCGGTATCGGCAATCGCCAGCTCTATTTACTCGGCGTTGGGAGTCGCTTCTGTACTTCGGGCGGAACGTAGCTGGCGTCGTCCTCCTTGGCCAGCGTCAGCGACACTTCGTGGGCCACCTTGTCGTAGACTTGCACATTCATGGCGTGATTCTCGAAGTTCTCGAAGAAAAAGAGCAACTGCTCGCGTCGCTGCAAATCGTCTCGCGTCTCCTGCAGCTTCTTGATGCGAGAGTTGCGCACGAACTCGTTCACCTGCCGCTCCACTTCGACACTGCGGTTGACGGACCACTCTGCGTGCAGTTTAAGTTGCGTAGCGATGTCGGTGGACTCGTGTTCCTTGACAGCGGCCGTCACCAGCTCGCGTGCCTCCTCCAAAGGGGAACCGTCGGAACTTTGTTTTTCTAGGCGATCAAACAGCGGCTAGAATTTAGAAAGTGGATATTCAGATACACATTCGTATATGTCCGAACTGTTAACAGACACGGAATCGAACTAACGCCCCTTTCTTATGTTCACCAATGAACTTCAAACTATTCCGAGTTAATTGGTTTAATGGATTGCCAAATTACCCATTTTTAATTTTTAAATCACAGCTGTAGTAGTCTCTGCACTACAGGAACAGGCGTTTTGTACCCCTCTTGATGCATGGGTACTATGCGAGGGGCACATCATTTTGAAAGAGAATGTGCGTTGATCACGAGGTTATCGATTTTTCTTACAATCCTTTCAACTTATTATACAAACGCAGAATCAGAGCCACCCAGTTGTCAGGTAAACGGAGGGAATTTCAAATTTTATTACTTTCAACTTGGCTTCCCATTCTTCGCGAGTCTTCTTTTCGTCATCGGGAATAGTCTGCAAATGCGTTCGCACTCGGTCTATCTGAAAATTTTACAATTACATGAAAATATATGGAAATGCATTGGAATTTTCAGTAAAACGAGCAGAAACGATGCCTTTGATTACTGACCCCTTCCTTATATACAGTTTGGTTGTCTTTCAAAAAAGTCTCCAAACATTGGTGTAGCTTTTCCCACTTGTTGTACATGGCGAAGCCTAAATATTAAAAAAACATAATTCAATAAATAATTCACAGATTCATCGTCTCAAGGAAATGGCGCATAATAAAAAATAAAATAATGGATAATTGCTTACTACGCCGGTGATTACTTGCCTATTATTTGGCAGGTGCGTCCGAGTTCGTTTGGGAACTGTTTGCCGACTTTCAACAACGTCTTACCGACAAGTTCATTCGGATCTTTCAAGTCGAAATGATCGTCAAAGTAGTTGGGGGGCAGATAGCCGAGACGTATTACGATCTATTGGGAGTGAAAACACCAATGTTAATTTAAAATAAATTAAGAAAGGATTTGGCTACGCAGAAAACAAATTTCCTTTTAAGGTATTATCTAAGAAAGAGTACTTACATTTTCTTCCGGTTCTATTTCTGGTGGCGGCGGTACATAGACCCAGGGCTCAGGAAGAGGGCTCTTCAGGTAAGCCAGACAGGAGTAGAGGGCAAGGTTTTTTGTGATCGGATGACTGTAATTCTCCTGAAGCATTACCTCGACTGCAACTCTAGCAGCATCTTGGAAATATTAAAATGAGCTCGTTAAGTAATTGAATCGTGTAATATATCACATTATATTGATCAACGTAAACACGATTACATAAATTAAACATAAAAGCTCCGTTGACTTGACAAGCGAACTTGACAAAAATATAGTTCACACTGACACTGAATATTTTTTCGTACCCCGATAGTTTTGTCGCTTTAAGAATGTGTCCATCAACAAGTTGAAGCAGTAGTGACTCGGAAAGATTCCAAAGTTATTCTTGTTTGACAAAATATTCAGCAACAACTCGTATTGTCCAAATTGGAGGAACAATTTGATGACGGCGTGTGGCGTGGACGGCAACATTCGAATGCATTCGGGCGTGTTTCGAAACTGACGCACAATATCCTCCAGCTCTTCCAGCATGTCAGCATTGGTGATGCTGTGTGCAAACTAATCCGAAAATATATGAGGTAAGTGCAAAAAACGTAAGGAACGCAAGGACGTTTAGAAATTTTTAAATATTGGATGCATGAAATCGAAAAATATGTGAATTTCACTTTTGAAAAATATACTGCACATCGAAGGACAAAACACGAGAATTGGAAATGTTGGGGTTGAAAATTCCGCCGAAGCAACAAGGACATTTTATAGTTTTGACATAGTTTTGACACTCAATTTTAAGCAAAATTTGAATTGGAAGGGTAATTACCAAATCCAAGTCTATTGCAGAAATCTTCTTATGAGAAATAAATTTTCGGTCCAATTCTATGTAGTAAATGGCTGAAATAAACAAGAAACGGAAAAAAAAATTAAAGCTTAGAACAATCAATATGCAGAATGTGCGAGCGTCCCCGATCGTTATGAACAAGAGACCAATAGCTTTTCTTGAAATTCATTTTAAAAAAGGGGTTGCTAGTAAGTGTTTCGTAATAAGCAAAAGCTGCACGACTTATTTTCCTCAACAATTGAAACGAAATAATTCATGGCACTTTCATTACAACATGCAATGTGGCCGACTTACAAGGATCTATCTTCTTGACCAATGGTTCGTTAACTCGTTTATCCCATGCTTCGTCACAGGCGTATGAAGCTGACAGAAATGTTCGACGACCACAACCTGAAAAACATTATTAAAAAAATATTAAAAATAATGAATTTGAAGAATAACTGAATTCACGGGAAGTGAATCATCTATTAACATCTACGTTTGGTACAGATTAGATTTAAATTAGATGATCAGAGCGGAGGACAGCGAAAGAGAAGCGCATGATGTGGTCAGCTCGGCTGGCTGCAATGTGGGGCCCAAGACTAGCGAGAGTCAAGCAGGACTCCAAGCAATTTGATGGATGAGACTTTGGCGAGAGGGGAGCCATCTGCATGGTAATCGGTATTTATATGATTGTCCAGATGTTTTCAGGTAATGGACATTCTGAGTCTTCTTGTTGTTGACTCGCAGCTGCCACGTGTTGCACCAAGTAAGGAATTGGTTGAGGTCAGACTGAATGAGAAGACTGTCTGCATGCGAGGAGACTGCATGCATCATTGAAGAATATAGTGCAGAGGATGGGGGTAATGACAGATCCTTGGGGTACACCGGAGAGTACAGGGACAGGATTCGAGTGGGCATCTTCCATTCCCTTAGCTGTGCATCAAGCTAGGCCGTATGCTTAATTTGTAGAAAATTTGTATAGGCAGGAGGCGGAGGTTACAAGGAGGTGCCCAGTCAATTGTAAAACAATATATGGTTGTATCATATGTGATGTATAAACGTGAAAGTTGGGTCATTAAGAAAACTGAACGAAGCCGGATAGTTCTTTTGAGCTCTGGTGCTCGAGACGACTGCTTCAGGTGACTTGGACAACATAACAAACCAACAAAGTTGGTCTCTGGTGTAATTACACCTATTCTCTACTAATTATACTTTAATGACTCCTGCGATGGAATTTCCTCTCACTTCCGTCTTTACGCAGATGACACTACTTTGCTTCGCTCAGTCTCCTCTCACGAAGATAGTCTCATTCTCCAATCTCACTTTGATCTGTTCCTTGCTTGGTGTTGCACCTGGCTGCTTCGGGTCAACTAGTAAACCTAGGAAGACCTTTAATATGTCAATCACCCTAAAATACCCTATCAACCAATGAATCACCATTAGCCAAAGGTGGTACGGTGACCGTACAATGCGTTTCTCTTTCTCTGTCCTTCGCTCTGCTGATCTCTCCTGCCGCCTTGCTGTTTACCGCACCCTTGTGCGTTTCACCCTAGAGTATGCCTCTGCCGTCTGGGGCCCTACCAGCTAAACCTTGTCGGCCCCTTGGAAGGTATCCATAGACACGCAACCAGACTTATCTTGCGTAACTACAGCCATAACTCCTGCATCACGAAGGACGTCACGGACCTCAAGCTTCCGACCCTTTCCACCCGGAGAAGAGAACATCGACTCCAACTGCTCTTTTCCATCGAACGTCGCCTCAACACCCTTGCCCCAACCAACTTCTTTAAACAGGCCAAAAGACAAGGGGTCACTCCCTCAAACTTGAAACAATTCATGCCAAAAACAACTACGCCAAATTCTCCTTCCCCAGAAGAATTAAACGATTGGAACAGCTTCCCCCAAGAACCAGCCTCTTCCAAACTCCACTAAGATCCTGCAACTACGTAAATCGCCATAATACCACGGCGCGGCGATATTTATATCTAATTCTAAGTCGTCTAAGGTAGTCGAAATGTGGGGGTAGGCAATATGGCCTAGCATTTTCGTCGCCTTGCATAGACCTACTTTTCGTTTGATATCACATTTCGGGCAAAACCAATTCCTCCTCTGCATGCGTCGGAATTCGAGCTATCCTTACCATTAGTTGTTCTTCCAACATAATTGCCAATATTGCCATAATATCCCAATAACCTGGCAGGAACCAATGCACGCCTACAATTTGTGTAAGCTGCCATTTTGGATTGGTCGATAACGGGATTATCGATGTTACTATCGAATAGTTCAATTGCGCAGCACTCCCAATCTACATGCTTATTTGCGGCACCTTAATTAAAACTCCTTTTTTATCGCACTCAACAATTTTCTGATAAAACTAATCAGTCAACCCTGACAAATTGAATGAACATTTTATTTTTACATCTTCCCTCATTTGTTACCTACAAACAATTTGTTTAAAAAGTAGAAATTTCTCCCCAAATTCACGAAACATGCATTGTAAAGAATTAAATAGCGACAAGCAACATAATAAATACGTGGGAACCTTGTAACAGTTATGTGAATTAAAATATCGGCACATTTCTATACACATCGCAGAAATAAGGCATTGTTTGGCGCGTACAAAACTTGATAGGTACTGCATATCGAAATGACAACAAATTTTTTTTTTGCAACTTATTCACACAAAGTCATCCAATCGAAAAATTGTCGACGAAGTTCTGATCCGGAGGGCAAGTGCAAACCTGCAAATTAAAAGTCGACAATAACAGCTTTTCTTTAAATGCAATTTTTTGCTATGCTTCACTTCTATCGCCATGAAGCCATTTCGAAAAAAAAGTTTCGTGAATGATCCCATATACAGAAAACTGCATTAAAAAGTTTGCACACATTACAAGAGAGGTAATCAACACATATTGCAATTATATAGTAGATCCATCGATTATACTCTCAAGCTGGTTCAGAATGGCATCGAAAGTTCCAATAAGCGTGCCATTCGGAAAATAATCCATTTAGATCGGTATTTGTACAGTATTGAAAATAGCATGTATGAATATTTGGTATGTTATCATTATCCTTCTGCACTGCTCAGCTTTCTCGATTCTGCACCGCCAGCAGCTTGCTCACCAGTGAGCCTCCAAATTTCTGACAGAATTGGGCGCTTATCACGTTCATGAGGGCGTAGGGAGTTTCGTAGTAGGAGGCCCCGTCGCCCTTTTCGGCCGTTGCCACCGAATCGTAGTCTTTACCGACTACCCGAAATCCTCGGCCGTTCATCTCCACGCACATCCGATTGCCCTCGATGGTGGTGACGTTGATGTGAGCAGAGGTGTCCGTGCATTTGTACACCTCCGAGATCCGGGCTTCAGCCACACCGCACTCAATATCCTTGATGACCGCCAGTGCCTCCTGGCGCCACTGCTCCGCATTGAATACGCTTGACTCCATTTCGCGTTTTGCGTTGAGCATACCAGATATGGCGAACTAAATTATCCGAGCATCAGTCCTGGACTCGTTATTTGTCAGATTATGCACGCTAGGTGATACTTGGTAACAGTTATAGTTTTCAAAGTTTTTTGAAACCCTCTTCAACGGCGAATTTTTTGTGTTGGCCGTTAAATGTGAGACTGTCCGCACATACGACAAATATAAAATAACCTTTCTCGGGATTCAAATGATTTTGACAAATTTACGGTGCAATATGCGTCAATGTTTCTTGAGTGTACTGTAAGAGCGGCTTGTTAAATATGTGACGATTATCCAGGATTGCTAACTCATACTTTCTCCTAGTAGCGGTACAGATGAATCAAATCCTTGAAGACGTCAATGCAGACGCCGGCGAGCACGATCCACAGCGGAATAAACACGTAGTAGAGGGCAATGTCTCTCCTGTATTCGAGTTTGGCGCACAGGGCGGCCTGGAAGGCGATCTTGAGGAAGACTCCAAGAAGGTACCAGAACTTTCGGTTAGTGGAAAACCACCAGTTGCCGTAGCCGGCGTTCTTGCAGTTAGAGATGATTTTGAGCAGCACGTAGACCAGCATGATGGTGTCGAATATCCACATGGGAATGAAGACGATGAACCAATTCCATGATGTCTTCTCGTCCAATCGCAACACCAACAGAATCAGAAAGACCAGGAGCAGAAACCACGTAAACAGGGCGCGATGAAGAACTGCCATGCTGTGTGGGGCAAACTTGGTTTAACGGTTACAGCTGGACCACCAGGACTGCAACGATAACAAAAAATTGTATTAAAATAACTCATGAAATGAAAGTTCTTGTAGACAGTCAATGACAGTATCGTTCCAATTTTAGTAGATGTACTGCCGAAGCAAGTAGTCAAATGACACAGCCAAATGAAAAACATTAAATTGGTCAACAAGGTCGGCATGACGTCAAAGGTTGTTTTGTCTGGGGAACTTGAGAAAGTACATGTTCTCTTTTGCATTACTTCTGTGTTATAACCTAATTCCCCAAAAACAAAAGGAGGGCGGGTTCATGGTTCAACATAGCTGGTCAAACCATGCAGTTTTCCTTCTCTGTCCTCCGCTCTGCCGACCCCTCCTGCCGCCTTGCCGCTTACCGCA